>CAMAPF010000957.1:0-247500 GCA_945859915.1 Cuscuta epithymum
TGTGTGGTCTATCACTTTCAAAGGGCCCAGAATATGATGTGAACGGTTGTGAAGTACCTACATCTTCCCCATTGTCAGTACAGAAGTGTGTTTGAACCTTGAATTTGAAAAATGGAAGAAATCTCATCTGTAAATACTTTGACTTTACTTCCCCCCTTGGACTAAGTTTCTTCTTCCTGTTGGCTGATCTCATCTCTGCAAATCCAGGTTGGCCCTGATACTCAATTGCCTCAGTTAAGTCTGGAACATCAATGCCATGAATGACATAGCAATCTATGCACCTGTTCTTTAACACCAGACTGATCAAATCCCTCACTTGGTCATCCTGATATGCCCTTTTTAAACCTTATTCATAGTTTAGATTGGGAACCATGTAGTAAATGGCATCTATGGTGGAGTATTCCCCACCTTAACCAACTCTTCTAACCAAAACCAGCAAAGTTCATCTGCATCTGCATCAAATGTCCTAGACTCACCTCCCACATATTCTAGTGCTCCCACGGTGTTCTTCTTAAGCACACCCCCATGCAATATGCGAAGACTAACTTGAGTGTCATCTATAACCTAATAAGTCACCATGTCAAAGATTAACATCCTTCATTTAAGAAAACCCAACAAACGAAATTAATTAAAACCAGAAAAACCAATAAATTCAGCTAAGCCACAAGAACCCTAATTTTCACACTAAAATTATACACGAAGACAAACCCAGAGCATACTAAGAGTTTGAGAAATACTGCCTCATAAATTTTCTTTAGACCTACCCCTCCACAACCTCCTATACTGCCTTAGAATTTACTTCAGTACATATTGCAAATACCTCCCATCAACCTATATGAAGCTTCATTTTATATATATATCCAACCTATATGAAACTTCGTGTATATAAATATCCATCGGGTGTTACTCTTACTTTGATATCTAACATATATTTCATAAGGAAATACTCAAATCACAAACCACAAGAACCCTAATTTTACCCTAAAATTATACGAACACTAACCCACAGCAATTCTAAGAGTTTGAGACAAATATCCTTACCATTTTTATTTCTACTTGCAGGCTAACGTATAAGATCCAGCTGCGAATGGCGCTATCAAGAGCTTCCTGAAGGAATTAATCTTTTGGGATGGAGAATGGGTGTGAGCGTTGCTTGAGGAGGATTCATGTTTTCAGTTTGTTACTTGCGCATATTTTAGTTTAACTGGGTTTGCCGGTTGCCAATGCACAAGGACTAATCAGGGAAGGTTAGTCTAATACTTTGAATTAATTTAGAATAAGACATAGGAGGGATTAATAATAGAAGAGTGTCAATAGGTTGGATTATTAGTGTGAAATTTTCCTAAGAATAAACATGAAAATACGATTGATAGAGACTTTTATGTTCAAATTTTTTCTTAAATGGATACAAGTTCTAAAATTAAAATCTGATTGTATAGTGCAATTTCATGCTGCACTTAGAAGATATTTTATTTATTGGCTAAAACATTTTATTTTAGCGTGTGTGCTAAAACATTTTATTTCAATCAACAAAATAAATAACTATCACAAGCATTTCCTGATGATACCTTTAAAAAATAAATAAAATTAAATATCCCATATTTGTAGCATAAAGTTGTGCTATAGAATCGTGAAATATTAGAGCCCGTTTGACAACACTGTTATTCAGCTTATCAGATTTATCAACCAACTTTTTCATCAAACACGTACCTTTTGATTTCGCGTGCCAAAATGTGTAATGAAAAGGTAAGATTGAAGTTACTTTTCTGGCTGTTTCGGGTGAAGGTACTATAGAGGATCATTTTAGGTATTTTAATATAACAGAGTAACTTTTTTTTTAATTTTATTAATAAAATATATTTTAAATTTATTTTTTTCCTACATCAGCAGAATCAACCAATACAACCACTTAAACCAGAACCTCATAAATTTAACCATGATCAGCCGATTCAGGGGATTTCAGTACTACCAAACGGGCTCTTAATTTTTGAACCTTGATCCACTCAAGAAAAAATCATGAATTTTGATATATATATTTTTGTTGAGGTTTATTCCTTCAACCCTTGGACCCAACACGTAAGCCCAAGGATTTCGAGTGGAGTGAGTGTAAGAATGTCTAGCCCAACAACTATCAGATGGATCAGGAAAACAAAGGTAATAGCAGGCAATGTAAATAGGTATTATTAACTTCGTAATAACTCCCCTAAGTACAATCTACTTGCTAAAAGGGCACGTCGGCCGTTCGTCTTACAAGGCGATAGAAATGCTGCTAGTAAGAATGCTGGAGCTAGTATGCTAAGAATAGAAAGTTGCCAACCCTTTACAATGAAATAAATGCTACTATTTATACCCGCCAATGGGCAGTTAGTCCTGATGATGTGGAGGATTGTTAGTGGCTGTGGCCCAACCACCAAATCTCCAGCATTAAATGCGCTTCCCGCCAGAATCTGGGTTCCCCGCCTAATTGATGACCACGATCGTCTGGTAGAACCGGGGGCCGTTCGTCTGCGGCCCTTCCTGAGAACGTAACAATCTTTTGGGCCTGGGCCATCTACGGAGATGGGCCTCGGCTGACGACGTTCGTCACGGATGTGCTAACCGACCCTCGGCCGGGACCTTGTGCCGTTATCCCGGAGATAGACGTTCGTCCTCACTCCTTCAGGCCAGGGCCATCCGTGGGCTGGGCGACGTACGTCGGTTTGGGGGTAATTGGGCCGGACCCCTGCTCGGGACCATTTACCCAACACAAGTCCCCCACTTCTGATGTTCCAAGCGTGCGTGGGACATAAGGAAGTATGTTGTGCCTCCTGGAGGATGCCCGTCTTCCGTACTTGCCTACGGGGAACTGGACGTACCTGATCGAAGGGCACCCCGAGTTGGGCGACCGCGGGTGAATCGAGGTGGCGGCTGGCGGCGAAACGGTGCGACTCCCGATGGGAAGTCATCATTACGCGTATCGCTTCCCCAGGTTGGATTCCCGCCAGGGTACGCTCCTCGCCACGTGTCGCTTCTTCATTCGTCCCCCCGGGGGTGCCTCCACTATAAATACCAGAAATCCCCTGATGTCTAGGGTTTCCGATTTCTGGCTTTTGCTTTCGAGTTCTCTTGCCGCTCTTCGGGTTTTTCATCACAGCTTCCCAAGTCCATCTTCAAGTTTTTTAAAGGTAATTATCCCTCTTCATCCTTGCCCTTTCTTTTAGTGATGACTTCGATGGAGATCTCTTCAAGTTCGAGTTCTGGTTCTTCGGGCTCCGGCTCTGATTCTTCCTCCAATTCTGGCTCCCGTTCCTCCGGAAAAACCAGTATTTCCGGCAACCCAGGTTCGGCGTCCACCGTAGGGACCATCCATGTCGACGGTGAGCAAGACGCCGACATTTCCGAAGGTGCCATTGAGGCAGTGCCTCTGAATGAACGTGCGGCCGGGTATGATTCCGCAGATGAGGCTCAATCTGGCTCTGATCTGGAGGTGCACGATTTAGGTATCCCCATGGACGTGCAGAGGCACATCTGCAAGATTAAGAGTGTTTTAGAGCACAGACAATCCCTCTCTAGCGTTGCCATGAACAAGATTGCTTCCTTCTTCCCCCATCCGTTCGTCTTTAGCCATAGCGGGGCTGAACATGCCATGCGGCGACGGGCGGGGATGATCATCCTGCATGTGGACTCCGTAGAGGCCGGTCTGCGGTTTCCCCTCCACCCTTTTTACGTGGAGTTCTTCAACTGCTACCAGGCGGTCCCGGCGCAGTTCATGCCCAACTCTTATAGGTTTATCTCCGCATTCCTCGTGCGCTGCTCGTCCGCGGAAGCCGATATATTCCTGGATCTGTTTCACTACTTTTACCGGGTCACCCCGCAGAATTCCGACGGTTATCTGAGTGTGGCCGCTCGTCCGAAGAGGAAGCTGTTCGAGCACTATCCTTCCTCCATCCATGATTGGAAAAATAGGCTCTTCTTCCTTAGATATGATGGTCCTCCCCTCCCAATCCGCTGGAACGGTTACCCCCCGAAGATTGAGTCGCCGGTGCTGACGGACGAGCTGGAGGCGGAAGTTAACAAAGTCCTGGAAGGCGGCATTCGCCCCATAGGAGAATACCTGACCCCCGAGGCACTCTCTGAAGCAGGCATAGGTACCGCCCGTGTTCCTGGATTCCTTCCCCCCTTGGACGCTCGTCTCGGGGCACGGGCGGTCCTGTCCTCTGAGGTGGGTGTTCCTCCCTATCCCTGTTCGTCTTTTCTCATTCTTGTATTTCTCTCTTGCAGGTCTTCCTCTTACCGCCGACCAAATGGACAACGCCGAGTGCCTGAGGAACAGGAAGGCGAAGATGGCTGCGGCCAAAGCGGCCAGGGAGGCCGCCGCCCATGGTGCCGGATCGTCTGCCTCTGACGCCGCCCGTCGGACTGCAGATGGTGAGCAGCATCTGATTGCCACCCTCCTGAATGAGGGGGCCATACCCCATCATGCTGAATCTGCTCTCCCCCCGCCGGTCGTCACAACGAAGATGGTTCCCAAGAAGGGGGGCGAGAGGGCCCCAGAGAAGAAGCCGAAGAGGGGGCGAGACTGCTCTTCCTCCGGCCCCGTTGTTGAAGATGCCAACGGTCTCTCCCTGAGCCGGCCGGCGGAAGAGCTTTGGAGGGAGCTTGGGGCCAAGGCCGGCCTCGAACTGGCCCCCCGGTCGTCTTCTGAAGCGACCAGCGCCGCTCTGGCAGCGGCCATCCAGGTATTGTCGCGATTCGACTCATTTTGTCTCCCTGACGCCCGTCGTTTCGTCATCTAACTTCTGTTCATCCCATTCCTTACAGTCAGGGCTGTTGGTGCTGCAAGCCGAGGCTGCCAGGGAGGCCGCCCTGCAGGAGGCGAGGAGCAAGGCTGATGCCGCCATATTGAAGGCTCGGGAGGTCGCCCGTCGGGCAGAAGAAGAGGCTGCCTCAGCCAGGGAGGAGCTTCGGTCCCTTCGGGCTGAAACTGGCGCCCAACTGGCCTGTCTGGAGAAGGCCGGCTTCAAGCTTATGCCGGTGCTTCCGGCCCCCAAAGGTGCCATCCCGGAATGGTGCGTCGATACCTCCGGCTACCGGAATACTGGCGAGTTCATGGACTCGGCCAAGGATTTCTGCGCTGGGGCCTTTGGAGACGTGTTCTCTCATGCCCTGGAGAAGGTCCCGGCGAAGGATCGTCTGAAATACGGCGTGCGGCTAATGGGAAGCTCCCCCTTATCGCGCCAATTCCTTTATGATTCTGCTGATAGCGCCTTCGCCGGTGGCTATAACGAAGGGGTCAAAGCCTTTCTCCCCATCTTTGAGAAGCTTCTGGGCCCTGACGTCAACCCGGCCGATCATACGGAAGAGGACCTGCTGATCGAAGCCCTGGGGAAAATAAGGCGGGATAGGCGCCGAGCGGCGGCCATAGCCATGGGGGATATCCCGGAACCCCCAACCCCTGAGCCCGAGCCTCAGGTGGAAGAGCACACTCATGCCGGGAGCCGGCCATCGTCCCCCCATATGTGCTGATTTATATTTTAGTCTAGCCTTCCTTCCGACTGTAGCGTGTAGACTTGTACTTTCCAGCCGATAGTGCTGATGAATAAAAATCCATGTTTTGCCAAAGTTCGTCTTTATGCCGTGTTGCTGTATTCGTACCTTATTCTTTCAATGTACCCCCGCCGTACGTAGCCAGCTAACGCGTAGCGTACTCGCAGTTTTTGCCGCCGGGCGTCGTCATCTCCTGGCTTAGACGCCCGTTGCCTAGCCAGGCCTCTCGCACCTTGGGCACCCGGCCCCTTCGGCCGTATGCTCTCGAGCTAATCCTGCCCTCGCCACCTTAGATAGCCGATTCACAAGACTAACAAGGCGTCGTTATTTGTACGAGTTGTCTTGAAGGACGGCGGCACTGTGTCCGACGATGTTCGTCTGGTGTTGCCCTCCCAGTTTGTGGGGATCCCGGGTTCTATGGTCGACGTTCGTCGTCAGACCCGAATTCTAAGATCCGTCAGCGGCCTCTTGGCTTCCCCAAAAGCGCGGGGCTCGAGGTGCCTTCCAAAGTTATGGCTATGCCGGTGTTATTTGGACACGTGCCAGCCTGCGGTTGGTGTCAATCTGCGGCATTTCGCTTATAAGTGCCCAAATACCACGAGATCAGTCATCGTCGATTCATTTAGTCCATACGCTGCGGAAATATATTCTCTCTCTAGCAACTTCTACGAGCCGGATTTATCCCCAGTGCCCAAGCAAAAGGTACCGTTCGTTGCCATGTCCTCCGAAAATCGCCTCGACGATGGTTGTTCTTCTGGTGACGACTTGGAATATTATGAGCGGGGAATGCCGCCCTGGCCTCCCCGTTATAGCCTCAGCTTTTCATACGTTCAGCGTCAAGTCCAACGCCTGACGAATGCTGACAAGCGTCTGATCAGCCAATGGTTCTACCCTCCAAGGACCTACGACGATCGGCGTCTGCGCAACCCCATGCGCCATCTGCCCGGCTATGTGGTGGTCCACTTGGATTCGGTGATAGCCGGGCTGAACTTTCCCTTACACAGCTTCCACCTAGAGCTCTTCAGGGCCCTTGAGATAGTGCCTGCGCAGTTCGTCCCTGCCGCCTATCGGATAATCGCTGGCTTCATTATTAGATGTCACAGCGTCGGTGTGACCCCCACCGTGGACCTGCTGCACCATTTCTTCCGGCTGTCCCCCTTCGGACGCACGGGGTATCTGACCCTGATCGCCCGTCCGTCCATGGTCCTATTCTCGAACAATGCTGGGAATCCGGATGGTTGGGAAGAGCGCTTCTTCCTGGCCGGAGTAGGCTCACCGATGCCATTCTCTGACCGGTGGAATGCTTACCCGGTGAAGACGATCCCGCCGCCTATGACGGACGAGGAGCTCGGATATGCCAAGCGCATAGCCGGACTTGGCATCCAGAACCTCCGGTTGCTGGTGGCCGAGCCTTTTAAAGCTCGGGCTGGGTTAGGTGCGTCCGTTTGTACTTGTATTGTTTTAACCTCTCTCCACTGTTATGGCTCTGAACGTCTTGGTTCCCTTTGTGCAGGAATTTTCCCCTCCACGTCTACGATGAGCCGAGTCCACGCTGCTTCGACTGCCGCCGGCCGTGAGCACAAGGGGCATGACAAGCCCGGGAAGCCGCTCGTCCCCAAGGTCGAACCTCGGGAGACTAGGGCACGAACTGATGACGCTTCGGGGGCCGGCGCCTCCAAGAGGCCACGTGTTGAGGGCACCTCCTCCAAGGCCATCATCGTGGCCGATGACTCCGATGGGGAGCCCGGAAGTCCCCTCAAGCGGAAGCGCACTTCGCGGAACAATCTCCGTGCCTCTCCTCCGAGGAACTCCGACGTCCGCCGTCTCCGGGATGATGATACCCCAACCGCCAAAGGTTCTGACGACGCCCGTCCAAATTCTCCCCCAGGAGCCAGTGAGTCTTCTCTTGGCCTGATCGAGTTTTCTGGGGTTGGCCCCCGTAAGGAGTCTATGATGCTCTTCGGCCAGACAGCGTCCTCCATCTGGTGCGGCCTGAATCTCAAGGTCCCCCAAGATTTTGCTGCTCAGGAGGCACCCGAAGACCTCCTGGAGTGTGGTCAGAGCACTCTGGATAAGGCCGGGCTCTACTTCCACAGGGCTCGGATGGCTTTTGAGCATCAGGGCAGGGAGATGGCCAGAGTCCGGGCCGAATGTGACGCCCTCCTGAAGAATGCAAAAGGCAGGGCCGGAACTCTTCAAGAGAAGGCCGATGCCTACGACAAGCTCGTCCAGGAGAATGCCTCTCAGAAGGAGCTCCTTAAAAAGCAGGAGGCCGAGCTTGTGGATCTCCGCAGTCGGATGTGGGCCGTAGAGCAGGCCAAGGTGGAGCTCCGCCGTACGGGCGTGGACAATCATGTCCCTATATACGAGGCCGATGTCGCCAAGATCAAGGAGTCTGGATCCATAACGTTCCAAAGATCCAAAGCTTACACCGGCGCCATCCACACCATGGCCATGAAGTTTCTCCCGAGGCTCGTCGGAGAATTTCTAGCCACCTGCCCGGACGCCTATCTGGATGGGGTCAAATTGCTCCAGGCCACCCCCACCGGACGGCGTTTCCTTGATGATCTTGCCGATGATACCTATCGCAAGGGCATGGTTGGGCTCGTAGCGGAGAATCTCCCCACGTTCGAGCGTCATTTCGGGGCTCCTTTCGATCCGGAGGCGGCTGGCTTTGATGTTCTGATGGCGGACGCTCATGCGGGGGCCCTCGAGCTGCTGAGGGAGCAGGCGGAAGCCAAAGCTAGTGAAGAATGCAAGCAGGCTTTTTCCAAAGTTCCAGCTCCGGACGTCGATCGAAAGTGATTCTCTGTTCATGACCTTGTACTTGTACAATTTTTCCCATTATTTTCACTATCTTGTAATTTTCCGGCCAATAGTGCCGAAGAATAAAAAATCATTCTTTGCTCCTTGCTCTTCTGGCATTTTTTTTTTTTGGAGTCTTTTAGTCTTCGTTCGTCCTTGGTCCCTGGTCCCACCGGCGTCCCTACTTCGAGGAGACGTTCGGTGTCCGCCGACATCGCAAGGATGAACAGGTTTATCTACATCGAGATTTCCCCCTTTTTTCGTTCGTCCGTGGTCCTTTTAGCCTTACCGACGTCTCTTGCTTCGAAGAGGACGTTCGGTACCCAAGGACTCGCAGGGACGAACAGGTCTACCCTCACGGGTCCCCGACTTTGTTACCCCACGTCCATCGATCCATGGTCGTTTGTGGGATAAACAGGTTTATCTTGGCAGGCTCCCTTGGTTCGTCTAGCCCCCTCCGCGTCTCTACTAACCTCTACACCGAGAGGCGTTCGTCTTCGGCGGTTGGAGAAGATCTGGCACACCCGGGCAAGATTCCCTTCTACATAGGAGCTCTTCTCCTCTTCTCCCCCCCCCCCCTTTTTTTTTTTTTTGGGGGGGGGGAGGCAATCCATACTCTTCGTTCGTCATTGGTCCCTGGTCCTACCGGCGTTCCTACTTCGAGGAGACGTCCGGTATCCGCCGACATCTCAATGAGGAACAGGTTTATCTGCATCGAGATTCCCTGGTGCTTCGTTCGTCCTTGGTCCTTGGTCCTACCGGCGTCCCTACTTCGAGGAGACGTTCGGTATCCGCAGACATCGCAAGGAGGAAACAGGTTTATCTGCATCGAGATTCCCTTCTTTAACGGTCGTTGGCAAGAATAGAAGTGATGAAAAACAGGGGCCTTATTATTGACGACGTCCGGCCATTTTACATGGTAGTGGGAATAATACAAGGACAACAGCCCCTAACTATTGATAGAACTTCTTCAAGTGTTCTACGTTCCACATCCCGGCATGGTTCCCCTCCAGGGTGTGGAGGAGGAACGTCCCCTGGTTATATCTTCTGATGACCCGGTAAGGTCCTTCCCAGTTCTTTGCCATTTTGCCGCCTTCGAGCGGCTTGCTCTTCTCCCTTTTCCTGAGTACGAGGTCCCCGGCCTCTATTTCGAGGAATTTCACGGCCTTGTTGAAGTATCTCTGGGTGGCCCTGTGATATTCTTCCATGCGACGAGCCGCTAGGTCCCTCCGTTCCTCGATGAAATGGAGCTCTGCTCGTAGGTTGATCTCGTTGTCCTCCGGCTGGAAGTGCTTGGTGCGATGGGTAGGTACCAGTACCTCCGTCGGTACCTTAGCTTGGAATCCGTAAGCCAAGGCAAAAGGGGTTTCCCCAGTCGCCGTTCTTGGCGTCGTCCTGTACGTCCATAAGACATAATTCAGCTGCTCCGGCCAGGTGGAGGTGTAGTCCTCCAACTTCTTCTTGATCCCGTCCATGATAGTCCGGTTCATGTTCTCCACTTGGCCGTTGGCTTGCGGGTAGGCCACCGAGGCCTTAGAGTGCCTGATGCCCCACTTCGCCAAGTATGCCTCAAAGCCTTTGCCGACGAACTGCCGACCGTTGTCTGTGATGATCTGCTCCGGGATCCCGAAGCGGCAAATGATGTTCTGCCATACGAACTTCTGGCACTGGAATTCAGTGATGGAGGCCAATGGTTCGGCCTCGACCCACTTCGTGAAATAATCAACCGCCACAATGACGAACTTCCTTCCACCAGCAGCCGTTGGCAGAGGACCCAGCAGATCTACGCCCCACCTAGCAAAAGGTAGCGCGATGGTCATCGGGGTGTAGAAACTCGCTGGGCGGCCAGGGACAGGTGCATACTGCTGGCATACTGCGCACTTCCGCGTGTGGTTGAAGCAATCTTGCTGTATGGTCGGCCAGTAATAGCCCTGCAGGATGATTTTTCTGGCCAAGGTTCGGGGGCCCTGGTGGCTGGAGCAGATCCCTTCATGTATTTCCTCGATTACCGCCGCTGCCAGGCTCGGCGGGAGGCACCTGAGGTAGGGTCCGCCGAACGTCTTCTTGTAAAGTTGCCCATCAATGAGTTCAAAGTTAGGGGCACGCCTCTTTACCCACGCGGCTCTTCCTGTACTGCCATCACCTTCAGGCTCAGGGAGTGTCCCATCTCTGAGATAATCTGCTATCTCCTTTGCCCAGTTAGGTTCGGCAACGGAGATAACCTCCACCTGGATGACGTCCGTCGCCGGTGCTGGGAATACCTCCTGCCTAACGAAGCCTCTGATGTGTCGGGGGATGCTTGATGCCGGGTCATCGGTTGGGGGGGTTGCTTAGTTTTGACAGAATGTCCGCCTCTGTATTCTCCACCCGCGATACCTGCTCAAGCACCACCTGCTCAAATTGTGCGGTCTGTTCCTCCGCCAGCTCTTTGTAGACCTTCATTCTCTCTTCCCTGGTTTCTGCAGTGCCGTTCATCTGGGTTACCACCAGCTGGCTGTCCATTCTCACCTTCAGACGAGCTGCTCCGAGGGCTTTCGCGCATTTCAGCCCTGCGATAAGCGCCTCGTACTCAGCCTCGTTGTTGGTGACCTTGAACTCAAATTTCATAGAGTAGTAGGCTTTGAAACCTTCGGGGGAAGTGATCACTGCTCCTCCGCCGCAGCCCCGCGCACTCGAGGCCCCATCGGTGTACATCTCCCACCAATCGTCAAAGTCATTGTTGTCATGGGTTCCGTCCTCGGTGCGCGCGGTGCATTCCGCAATGAAGTCCGCCAGAGCCTGCCCTTTGATCGTTGGCCTCGGCTTGAAGTCCACGTCATACTGGCCGATCATCAAGGACCACTTCGTTATCCTTCCGCTTGCCATTGGGTTCCTGAGGACTGTGGCGAGGGGCTGCGTCGTGTAGATAGTCACCGGGTGTGCTTGGAAATACGGTGCCAGGCGCTTGATGGATGCAATCAAGGCGAGGATCGTCTTTTCCATGAGTGTGTACCTCGTCTCGGGACCGTTCAGCGCCTTACTTACAAAGTATATTGGCCGCTGAACGCCTTCAGATTCCTTCAGCAGCACGGCACTTACGGCCAGATCGGCTACTGCCAAGTACATGTATAATCTCTCCCCGGGATCTGCCTTGGTGAGGACGAGCGGAGAGGAGAGATATACCTTGAAATCTTCGAAAGCCGTTTGGCACTCCGGGGTCCATTGAAAGGGGTTGGCCTTCTTCATGATCTGAAAAAAGGGAATCGCCTTATCAGCCAGCTTGGATAAGAATCTGCTCAGGGCCGCCAGACGCCCGGTGAGCCGCTGCACGTCTTTTAGGTTCTTTGGGGCCTCCATGTCCATAATCGCCTTCACCTTCTCTGGGTTAGGCTCGATCCCCCGCTCGCTCATCATGTAGCCGAGGAACTTGCCGCCCCTGACGGCGAAGGCACATTTCTTCGGATTGAGCCTCATGCTGGCCTTCTCCATGATGCTGAAGACCCTCTCCATGTCCTGGACATGGTCCTCCTTTTTCTTGCTTTTGATCAGGATGTCATCCACGTAAGCTTCCATTGTCTTTCCAAGTACGTCTTTGAACAACATCCCAATCATCCTCTGAAAAGTAGCCATGGCGTTCCTCAGGCCGAACGGCATGACGATGTAGCAATACACGCCGTCCGCCGTAACGAACGCCGTTTTTTCGGCATCATCGGGGTGCATGAACACCTGATGGTAGCCCCTGAATGCGTCCATGAAGCTGAGCAGCTCGCAGCCTGCTGTCTCATCCACCAGCAGGTCGATCCTCGGGACAGGGTAAGGGTCCATCGGACAAGCTTTGTTGAGGTCCGAGTAATCGACGCACATCCGCCAAGTGTCGCCCTTTGGGGCTAGTACCACGTTGGCCAACCACTCCACGTGGATGACCGGCCGGATATGTTTGATGCTGAGGAGAGTTGCTGTTTCCTTCCTGATGAAATCGCGTCGGTCGGCCGCCATATATCTCTTCTTCTGTTGTATAGGCTTGGCATCTGGCCGCACGGCGAGTTTATGGCATATGAGGTTGGGGTCGATGCCCGGCATGTCCTCCGGCCCTCTGGCGAACAAGATCCTGAACCTCCGGAGGACGGCTATGACCCCTGCCCTGATTTCCGGCTCTAGATCCGCACCAATGGACACCTTCCTGTCGGTCGGATCGTCGAGTTCAATTTCCTCCACCAGAGTTGCTGGTTCCAGATGAGCGTCCAAGTCGGCTTGTTTGGCCTTCTCGGAGATGCTGTTGACCCGAGCCTCCCGCTCGTTGAGCTTCTCCATGGCCTTCGTGTAGCAGGCTCTGGCCATATGCGGGTCCGTACGTGCTACTCCCACTCCAGTGTCGGTGGGGAATTTGATGCATGAGTGCCGTACGGAGCATATGGCCCCCAAGTCTTCTAGGCCGGGTCGGCCCAAAATGGCGTTGTGGGCGCACTTCAGGCGGACCACGACGAACGTCATTCCGATCCGGGCGGTGTGGGGGCCGTCGCCGATCTCCACTGGCAAGACGATGGTGCCCTCAGCATCAATGCAATCCCCGGTGAAGCCGGACAGCGGGGTGCGCAGAGGGTGCAGCATGTCCTCCCTGAGCTTCATTCCCTCGAAAGCCTCCCAGTAGAGGACGTTCACACTGCTCCCGGTATCCACAAGGACGCGGCGGACGATGGCATCGTTCACGTCCATGCTGATCACCAGCTCGTCTCTGTGCGGCGCTGGTGACATTGGCAGATCGACGGGACCGAAGGTGATCGCCTCGATTTTGTTGCGCTTAGCGGGGGGTGCTGATACGGAACCCACATAGAGTGATCTCTCAAATTTTTTCCGCTCGGCGGGTGTATCCCCTGTCTCAGCGCCCCCGAAGATCACCTTGATCTCCAACTTCTTCTTTTTGCCCTTCGGGCCAAGGGATCCCTCCGGACGTTTATCTGCACTCCGATAATCCACGTCCTGAGGTTCCGCCTCGCGCCGGTCGTCGCGGCGCCATGTCCTGTGCCTGGGGTTCGGCTTCTGCTGGCTGTTTTTGTTCAGCAGCTGGGTGAATTCGCCCAAGTACCCCTGGCGGATCAGCTCGTCAATTGCCTTCCTCAATTGGCTGCAATTGTCTGTCAGGTGGCCGGCCCTCTGATGGTATTCACAGTAGGCCGATTGGTCGTGCCCCATATGCTTCTTCATGTCTTGGGGCTCCACCAGGAGGCCCTTGTCCTTGATGGCCTCGAAGATTTGGCTCACTGGATAGGCCAAAGGAAAATAGCGGTCGTCCGGCCGCGTTTGACTGTCCCCGGACGGAGCCTTCCAAGGGACCATTGCCCCGTCCACCTTTTTCTTTTTGTTTGGGGGGAGGGCCCGGTTCCTGGTCCGGGTCCGAGCCTGTCCGCCATCTTTCGTGGCTGGGCCGCGGAGACTCCGTCCCGCTGCCTGATCTCCTCCTCAATGGAGGCGTACTTCTGGGCCCGGGCCAGAACCTCGGTGTAGCTGGTGCCGGGATTCCTCCTTAGGTCCCGGTATAGATCCCCTGTGGCCAGCGCACTGGTGAACATGTTGGTGGCCAGACGTTCGTCCAGATCGTCGACCTGTAGGACCTCGTCCCTCCACCTTACCAGGAACCTAGCCAGCGGTTCGTCCCGCCCTTGTTTGATGTGGGCGAGAGCCGTGACGTCCTTCCTGGGGGTGGTACTGGCAGCAAACTGCGCCATGAACTGCTGGGAGAGCTGTTCATATGAGTCGATGGTGCCTGGCTTCAACTGGCCGAACCATTCTTGCGCCGGCCCCCTGAGGGTGCTGAAGAACAATCTGCAGATGGCCTCGTCTGATGCTCCCAGCATGGACAGGTTCCCTTGGTAGCTTATCAGATGGGCCTTGGGATCGCCCGCCCCATTGTACACCAAGTTGCCCGGGGGCCTGCAGTCCCGGGGAATCTCGACGCTCATCACCCGTGGAGTAAAGGGAGATGTGAGAGAGAAAGAGGGTGTGGCCGAGCCAACGTCCGCCCGCCTATTCATCTCGGCTATCTGCCTTTCCATGGCCTCCAACCTTGCATCCTGTGCGGCCCTTCCGGGGGACCCAGGGCGCGCGGCTTCGGGGACGGCATTCTGCTGAGGGGCCACAGCATCGTGCGGCCGCCTAAAGATCTGCGCACCTCGCCGTTGGAAACGTCGTCCAACGATGTTGATCCTCGGGGTCTCGTCTCCCCGCGGGATTTGGCGGGGGACCGATGGTGTATGAGCCCTGGATGCAGCGATGCTGACTCTGGTTCGCCCTCCCGTTCCACGGGAGCCTGAACCCCCACCTAGCCGCTCGTGGACTGAGGGCCGGTGGTCGCTGGATCCTGTCGTATCGTCATACGACTGCATGCGGCGTATGGGAGATAGGGGCGTTCGCTGGGTGCTTGCAGAGTACACCTGGTCTCGGGCCTCCCGCTCGTCTGCCAAGCGACGCATGGTGTCTGCGAGTTCCCGCATGAGGCGGGGATCCTGCCTGGCCTCCAGAGGAATGAGGTCAGTGATACCCCCGTTTCCCCCGGAGGTCCATATTGTTGCGGATAGTTCCGAGTTCTGGCCGCGATTCCGGCGGCTTGATTCCAGACGCTCGGAGAGATCACGCTGGTTGTTGCTTCCTGACATCGCGTTTGCTGTAGGTAGACTTAGTAGCTGTTTGGGAGAGTTTCTGGAAACTTTTTGCTCAGCTTCCCACAGACGGCGCCAGTGTTGAGGTTTATTCCTTCAACCCTTGGACCCAACACGTAAGCCCAAGGATTTCGAGTGGAGTGAGTGTAAGAATGTCTAGCCCAACAACTATCAGATGGATCAGGAAAACAAAGGTAATAGCAGGCAATGTAAATAGGTATTATTAACTTCGTAATAACTCCCCTAAGTACAATCTACTTGCTAAAAGGGCACGTCGGCCGTTCGTCTTACAAGGCGATAGAAATGCTGCTAGTAAGAATGCTGGAGCTAGTATGCTAAGAATAGAAAGTTGCCAACCCTTTACAATGAAATAAATGCTACTATTTATACCCGCCAATGGGCAGTTAGTCCTGATGATGTGGAGGATTGTTAGTGGCTGTGGCCCAACCACCAAATCTCCAGCATTAAATGCGCTTCCCGCCAGAATCTGGGTTCCCCGCCTAATTGATGACCACGATCGTCTGGTAGAACCGGGGGCCGTTCGTCTGCGGCCCTTCCTGAGAACGTAACAATCTTTTGGGCCTGGGCCATCTACGGAGATGGGCCTCGGCTGACGACGTTCGTCACGGATGTGCTAACCGACCCTCGGCCGGGACCTTGTGCCGTTATCCCGGAGATAGACGTTCGTCCTCACTCCTTCAGGCCAGGGCCATCCGTGGGCTGGGCGACGTACGTCGGTTTGGGGGTAATTGGGCCGGACCCCTGCTCGGGGCCATTTACCCAACAATTTTTTATAAAAATCATATTATAAATCAAAAAGTTATATCAATTTTTAAAAAATAAAGATTTTTTAAGTTGGGGGTCCCACCTTCACAAGCTTAGTGCATGTCATTTGTTGCTATTGTTCGCTACTTTCGATTCAAAGCATAAGAGGCCAAACCTAACCCCAGTTAGTGCAACAGTAGTTTGGTATATATTTTTAACCAAACCATATTTATGTAAATAATTTATTGTTTACCATTAATTTTGGAAAAAAATTGTTCTTGTGCCATGCCCTTTAATGCAAAACTTTAAGCAACACCATTTTTCATAAATTAAAATTTGAAAAGGGGAAATAAGCAAACTAGAAGAGTACATATCTGTTGGTCCCAGTTTAAGCAGACTAACACACAGCTAGATGGATTTCATCGATAAACAGAGAAGAAGGATTTCACAGAATGATATTAGAGGTTATCGAGGACAACGAAATCTTCTTTCTATTATATCGAGAAGTATTTGTGCAGCGTAAGGCTAATGTGTATTGATCGATATCGGTACCTGTACACAAGGAGCATATTTATAGGCGCTGTACAGGTTACCGATTTAGGTAAACCTTGAGGTTTGGGCCAAGGCCTTTTTGGGCCTTATTCCCTTTAACCCATTTATTACATAATGATTACTAATCTAATACCATAAATGGTATAACTAGTCTACTTTATTAAACAAGACATTACAGACAAACTTGACTCACAATAAAAGTTCTAACAATCTCCCCCTTTGTGATCAAGTGTCGTCTTGCTGGGTATCTTCACTTCTGAGCTTTGTAATAATTCTTTCTGAGATTAAGTGCATGCTCATAGCTCCTGAGTGAATTTCTGTTTGTTGCACTTGTCATGTCCGGCGTGCTTTGGAGATAGACACTTGTTCACCAAGCCGAACAGACTCTTCCACGGGTGGGGCAGGTTGGAGATTGTGAAGTTTGACAGCAGGGGCAGTGGGCTATCGTATCCAAGATCTTTCATCCCCTTGATCAGTTCTTCGTTTGAGGGGAGTGGTGCATAGTTCTTGAGCACTGGGAGCTTCAGTGTCTCCTTATTGTTGATGGTGTCAGCACCACTCGTACGTCATTCAGCTTGGTCAGTATCTTCGACCTGTCCTTTTCTGAGGCTGTGTGCATCAGGCCCCAGAACTGTTGTAGATACACCTCTGGCACTGGTTTGGCTTCATTAAATGCACGACAGAGATAATGCTTCTGTAAGATCGAGAGTATCACTGGATCCTGGCATTTGAAAAGTTTCAGGTCCAGTTGAAAGTTGTTGTCGTACAGTGGGACCCATTTCTCCTTTGGGTATACATCATTGCTTGGTTGTGCAGATTTGTCTGTTCCTGACATGATTAGCTGAAGAAATTGGGTCAGCACAATTGTTCATTTGAAAATTTTATTTTTGTTCTGTTTTTGCATTTTTTCAGATCAGATGTGTACAGGTGGGACCTCGAGAAAATTTCTGAGTGTAAACCACGAGAACTAACTTCTCGAGGTTTGAATATCGAGAAGTAGGTTCTCAAGGCTTAAATACCTAGAAGCTCTTCTCGATACTCAAATATCGAGAACTTGGTTCTCGATATGGAAGTATCGAAAAGTCCCTCTCGAGATTTAAACATCGAGAACCATCTCTTCGAGGTTTAGTATCGAGAACCTCTTCTCGGTATTTCCAACTTCGAGAAGTAGGTGCTCGGTATTAAACATCGAAAATTATCTTTTCGAGGTTTAACATCGAGAACCGTCCCTCGAAATTCAAAGTATCGAGAAGTTGATCTCGAGTTCTAAACATCGAGAAAATTAATTTCTTGAGTTCGCACTCAGAAGATATGTCGAGAACCACCTGCAATTTCACACAATCATAATGAAAACATTCATTTATAAAAACTTTTCGATGTTAAATTCCCGATTTCGAAAAGTGTGGTTCTCGGTATTCAATCTCGAGAAATCTCCCAAGTTTGAACTCGAGAACCTTTACATTATAAGCGACAACTGGTGCATTGTTGTTGTTCATGATCGAGAACCAATTTTACTACCTTTGGAAGAATTTTGAGTAGAGTTCGAGAAAGATGAGAATGCCAGAAAACTTGAGGACTTCGAGAACTTGGATGCGAGAAAGATGAGTTATGCGAAAGGATTGTTCTCGAGGTCCCCTTTATACGCGAGAAATCAGTTGGGCCGAGCAAGAAGTGTCTCGGGCCCAAAAGTTTGAGTTGGGCCTGGTTCAGTTTTAAAAGTTATCTTTGGGCCCCAAGGATTTATTTATGTACAGAAAAAAACTCCCCCTCAAATTGTGCATGAGAGAGAAAAAATGTACTCACATACTCACTCTGTTTCTTCTTTTTCTGATTTTTTCACACGCACTCACACTCTTTTTCTTTCTTTTCTGAATTTTTACACACACACGCACTCTTTTTCTGACTTTTCTGAATTTTTACACACACACGCACTCTTTTTCTGACTTTTCTGATTTTCTCACTCACTCACATACACACTCTTTTTCTTCTTTTCTCCCCCCTCAAAGTACACCTCACATTTTATTCAGACCATGGAGATAACACAATTACAACGGATCGAGATTCAACATGCCTAACTTAGATACTAGGAACTGGAATCTCTTTTCATCCAGTGCCTTAGTAAATATGTCAGATAGTGGAAGCTCAGTGCTTACAAAGTACAAGTCAATATCTCCTTTCTCCACATGGTCCTTGATGAAGTGGTAGCGCAGATCGATGTGCTTGGTGCGCGAGTGATGAACGGGGTTGCTGGTTATGGCAATTGCACTCTGGGAGTCACTGTAGATCGGGATGTGATTGAACAAGAAGCCATAGTCTCTGAGCTGGGTCCTCATCCATAGGATTTGTGAACAACAACTAGCAGCCGCAACGTATTCTGCTTCGGCTGTAGAAGTTGACACACAGTTCTGCTTCTTGGAGGACCAACAAACTAGCTTCTCTCCCAGAAATTGAGCACCACCGGATGTACTTTTCCGGTCTAACTTGCAACCTGCAAAACAGCATCTGAGTAACCAATGAGGTCAAAACCCGTGTCCTTGGGATACCAAAGTCCTAAGTTGACTGTTCCTTTCAAGTATCTCAGGATTCTCTTGACTGCATTCAGATGTGATTCCTTTGGATTCGCTTGAAAGCGTGCGCACAGGCAAGTTGCAAAGACAATATCCGGTCTACTAGATGTTAGGTACAACAAGGAACCGATGATTGCCCGATAGTTGGTAGCATCGACTGATATCCCAGAAGGGTCAGAGTCGAGCTTTTGTGAGGGAGACATGGGGGTTTTCATGGTTGACTTGCTGTCCATCTTGAATCTTTTGAGCATTTCATGGATGTACTTCGACTGGCTGATGAATATTCCGTCTGGCAATTGCTTCATCTGTAGTCCTAGAAAGAAGTTCAACTCTCCCATCATACTCATTTCAAACTCTATGCGCATCAAGTTGCTGAATTCTTCACAAAAGTCCGGATTGGACGAGGCGAATATGATGTCATCTACATAGATTTGTATCAGCATGATGTCACTGTTCTCTCGCTTGATGAAAAGAGTTGGATCTATCTTCCCCTTCGAGTAGCCTGATTGCACTAGAAAGTCAGATAGTGCATCATACCAGGCTCTCGGTGTCTGTTTTAGTCCATACAAAGCTTTCTTCAGCTTGTAGACATAATGTAGACGCTCAGGATCAACAAAGCCTTCTGGTTGTGCCACGAACACTTCTTCTTTTAGTTCGCCATTCAGAAACGCAGTCTTCACATCCATTTGATAGGCGGTGAAACTTTTATGAGCAGCATACGCAAGGAACAACCTGATTGCTTCAATTCTAGCCACTGGTGCAAAAGTTTCATCATAGTCAATTCCTTCTTGTTGATTGTATCCTTTTGCGACCAGTCGAGCTTTGTTCTTTATGATCACACCGTCTTCATCCTTCTTGTTCTTGAAGACCCACTTGGTGCCAATTATTGTTTTCTTCGGGGGCCTCGGCACCAGGGTCCATACATCTAATCTTTCAAATTGATTAATCTCTTTCTGCATTGCGATCACCCAATCAGGATCAGCTAGAGCTTCAGAAACTTTGGTTGGCTCAGATTGGCCGATGAAGCAGGAGAAGAGACATTCATTCGTTGTGGCTGTTCTGGTGCAAACTCCACGACTCGGATCCCCAATAATTTGTTCTGTAGGATGCGCCTTTGTCCATTTCCGCTCGTGAGTTAGAGGGATTGGAGTTATGATGGAGTGATCCGGGTCCTCAAAAGTAGTGGATGTGGTTTGTTGAGGAATGGAATGCACAGGGGTCGATTCAGGTTCTGTATCTGCTTGAGCTGGTATTGCTGAAACTGGTGATGGTGAAGTTGCTTGTGTTGCTGTCGTGCCATGATCCTCAGTATCCTCTTGATCAGATGTAGGAGGTGAATCAGTTTCTTCTTCAGTGAGGTCAGGCATGAATGGTGGTTGTGCAACTTCTGTCGGTGATTGTGGATTGGCAGTGCGTGCATTCTCATAGAAATGTTCAAATAGAGAGTCAAGAACCGCACCGTCAGCTGTTGTTTGCTTTGTTGCTTCAGCTTCATCAGGTTGCTTCTTTTGAGCAGAGAGTGTGGGTTCTATCAAGAAATGTTGAGAGGCAAAGTCAGCCATTTCATAGAATGCAACATTGACACTCTCAATGACTGTTCTGCGTTCACGTAAATAGACCCGATATGCCTTTGATTGCGTGGAATACCCAATGAATACTCCTTCGATAGCTTTCGGATCCATCTTGCTTCTTTCATTTCTGTCATTTAGAACAAAGCACTTGCAGCCAAACACTCTGAAGAATGAGATGTCAGGAGTTCTGTTGAAAAGGATTTCATATGAGGTCTTGTTGAAGCGCTTGTGAATTGATGTTCTGTTCTGAGTAAAGCACGCCGTGTTGATTGCTTCAGCCCACATGAAATGGGGAAGCTTTGATTGGATGAGCATGGTGCGTGATGCTTCAACAAGAGTTCTATTCTTTCTTTCAACGACTCCGTTCTGTTGTGGTGTTTTTGCTGCAGAGAATTGCTGTGTGATACCCTGAGTTTCATAGAAATCAGCAAGAGACTGATTCTTGAACTCGGTACCATTATCTGTTCTGATGATCTCCACACTCTTTTGCAAAAAATTTTGGATTGTTCTGATGAAGGTTATGATGGTTGCAGCTGTTTCATCCTTTGTCCTTAGAAATTTGGTCCATGTATACCGAGAGAAGTCGTCCACAATGACCAGTGTATATTTGCGTCCATTGATGCTTTGGACTCTCATCGGTCCACACAGATCCATGTGAAGTAGTTGCAGCAGTCGGGAGGAGGATGGAACAAGTTTTAACTTGTGAGAGCTCCTTTTCATTTTGCCTAGTCTGCAGGCATCACAATGATTGTCAGCGGAAGTCTTCAAAGGAGGCAGCCCTTTCACAAGTTTCTTGGAGGATAAAGTTGTGAGATACTTGAAGTTGAGATGGGACAGGCGTCTGTGCCATAGACTGTTTTGTTCAGAGAAAGCTTTAGACAGCAGGCAGATGGAAGAAGGTAAATGCACACTCTTCAGATCAATGGTGTACAGGTTGGAAGTTCTTGTGCAGGTTAGAAATATCTTCCCAAACCTATCCAACACACAACATTGTCTGGCTATAAACTTCACTTCCATGCCACTATCACAGAACTGTCCAATGCTTAACAGATTATGCTTTAGTCCTTTCACGTATGACACAGCCTTTATGGTGACGCTTGCACAAATGACATCCCCATATCCTAGGATTGGAGATGCTGCATTGTTTCCAAATCTCACATTTCCTCCGTAGCATTTGGTGTAGTTGCTCAACAGCTCCTTTATTCCGGTCATGTGGGTTGAGCAGCCAGAATCTAAGTGCCACACATGACCGTTCTGCAAAACAGATTAAGGATTTTTAGGTACCCACCGCAGGATGGGTCCTTCCTTATCAATTGAGAATATCTTTTTGAATTTTTCTTTCAGCTGTGATCCAAGGTCAACAGCCTTTTCAGACAATGTTCTTTGTTTTTCAAGTTCAGCTTTTGGTATCCATTTTTGTTTGATTTTGGGAGCAGAGAAGACAGAATGATTGTTTTTGTGCATGAATGGCTGATTCGTGAGATAAGGTTTGAGGATTTCTTCCTTAGAGAGACGTTGTAAGTGTTTCTTTGAATGAACCTTAAGAGGATACTTTAAATTTGGAAAATTATAAATACCCTCTACAGATCCATTCTCAGATTGTTTCTTTTGTTTGCGCTCTCTTTTTTCTTTCTCACGTACAACATTTACATCATGATCAGAACCAAAAGTATCATTGCAAGTATTCACAGACCCAGAAGTAACCAACTTTTCATTGACAATGAAAGTATCGGATTTAAATTCAGAATGATTCAGCTTGGGACACAAGACTGAACTAGAGCTACAAGACTGTGACATAGAATTAGATCTACGCTTATTTGAATAGAAAACAGCATTTGAGCAAGACTTTTTATTCTCAGAAAACATCTTCTTCTTTCCTTCAGCAATCTCCTCTCTCTTCAACTTCCACTCTCTTCTTCTCTCCAATCTCCTACTTACTTCTCTTCCTGTTTTCAAAGGAGATTTGGAGTGAGTGGATGTCTTTTGGAAAAATTTAGATTTGTTCAAATTTCATTGAGAAGTATCAGTATCACTAGATGATTGGGAAGTTGTGCCAGATTGAGAACTTTCTTTTAAAATGGTCAGTTCCTTCAACAACCTCTCCCTCTCACTTTCAAATCCTTTTCTCTCTTCTTCAAAACTTTTTCTTTGATTTTCTAAAGAGATGTGTAAGTTTTCAAATTTTCTGATTAGTGGAGGGATATAAGGTTCTTCTCCACTTGAACCTGAGGTTGAAGGGGGTTCAGGATCTGACACAACTTCCTCCTCAGAAGGATAGGGACTCACACTCTCATCAGTTGACAAAACAGGTTCAGCATTTTCATAGCTTTTGTTCAGGGAATCATAACTGAACGGAATTTCCGCTTTAGAAGGATTTGATCGCTTTACCTCTTCTTCTTCTGTGGTTTCCTTTCCATAGGTAAAAGCCATCAACTTGGTCAATCCTAACCCCATGTACTTTATGTTGTAAAGTTGGAGACAATCAATCTTTTTCAAATTGTTGGGGTTAGTAAAGCCAAGACCTTCTTTTGAGTTATAAAACCGAGTGTCCCTGTTTTGGTTTAGGAAAATTGTTTGTTCAGTTTGTCCTCTTTTGACCAGTAGATCTTCTAACTCTTTGATTTTTGTGTAAAGAGAACATCTTTGTTTACGTAGAAAGTCGTTTTCTGCTTTCGCAATGTTTCGTTCTAGTTCTGTGTCACTAACCCTCTTAGTTAGTTCAGCTATTTTCTGTGTAAGCTTCTCTGCTTCTAAATTTTGTTTCTGAACTCTTTCTTTCTCATTTTCTAGTTGTAATTTCAGGGAGTGACTCTTGTCTAGAGTATCAAGTAACACTTTGTAGTTATGATCTAACCTGTCCCTTAACTCCTTTATGGTGTTATCTTTTTCATAGGAATGAACTTTGCAGGTACATGAGCAAGAAGGTTCAGAAGTACTTACAGTGGTGTTTGAGCTTGAACTTTGACTTTTCCCGGGGATCACAGCATCACCCTTTTCCTTTTCTTCTTCTTCCACAAACGCCATCAGGGCCAGATTCTCTTCTTCTTCTTCTTCATCTGAACTCTCTTCCTGCCACAGGTCATTCTCAGTAAGTGTTGCAGCACTATCATCTTCTTGCTTAGCCATGAACATCTTCTGTTTGTTCCACAGCATCTTCTGCTTATAACAGTTGAAATCCCTTCTCCTTGGTAGGCGACAGTCTTTGATGACGTGTCCAGCCTTTCCACAGTTGAAGCATTTGGGGGGATCTTCTGCTGCAACAGCTCTACTAGAAGAGTTCTGATCATTGTTCTTTGTTTTGTAGTTGGCAGAGGAGGTTCGCAGTTTGTTGGATGAGCTTCCCTTCTTTGAAAATTTCTTGTTGAACTTGATTGGTGAGCAGAACCATCTTTTTCTGCAGATCAGCCAACTCAGATTCAACATCTACTTCTTCTTCACTGTCTTCTTCTTCTGGCTCCATCTTGACTGCCTTCTTCTTCTTCTGAACCTTAGATGAACTCTTTGGTTTAGCTTCAATCATGACTGCTAAAGGATTAGCAGAAAAGCTTCCTTCTATCTCAGCAGTGTCATTCACAAACTGCTGGAGGTGTTCATGAAGTGTACAGAGATCCAGTTCATCTAAGTCCAAGTGTTGTCTCAGGTTCTTTACAGTTCTCTTCCACTCAGGGGGCAGGCTCGACAAGAAACGTATATTCATCTCCATGTTTGATTTCACAACCTTGATCTTCCTCATCTCATTGATCAGTTGCACAAATCTGTTATACGTTTCATGGAGCGCCTCCCCTGGTGCAGCCTTGAACGCATCATAAGCAGTTAAGATGTTTGCTTTCTTCGTCTTTAGTCCAAGATCAGTCCCAATCATCAGCCTTTTCACTTCATCCCACATTTCTTTGGCAGTCTCCATGCTATCAATCAGAATGTAGATATCATTGGGGATAGCTTGCAGCAGATACGTTTTCGCCATGAGATCAGCTTTGATTCTCAACTTGTCAGCTTCAGTCGCCTTTTGTCTTCAGTCTTTTCACAAAGTTAACAGGGGGATTGTTTACATCTGAGGCATCTATTTCTGTATAGATCTCAGCAGGACCTTGTGTGAGCAATTCAAGCATGGCAGATGAATTATCTTTTCCTTCTAGAAAGTTCAAAAATCTTGTCTTCCACATTTGATATTCTCCTTTTCTGAGGATGAGTGGTCTGTTGTCATTTCCAAGTGCTAATGCTTCCATCTTTGCTGATTGAGCCTTAAAAGATCGGTCGAGTGTTTTGATCAGAAAAAAATTTAAGGTGCAGAATGTCGAAAACCTAATTCAGGAAATAGTTCGAAAACTAAAGTTCGAGAAGTTCTATCGAGAACCAGTTTTCGATAGTGAATACCGAGAACCTGTTTATCGAGAAGCTAGATTCGAGAAGCTGTATCGAGAACTTCAGTATCGAGAAGCTAAGTTCGAGAACTTAGTTTCGAGAACTGAGTGTCGAGAAGCTGTTTCGAGAACCTGCAATTCGAAAACAGAGTTTCAAATATTTAGTATCGAAAACCGAGTATCGAGAAAGCAATCTCGAGAACTCAGTTCGAGAACTCGTATCGAGAACGTAGTATCGAGATCCTGCAAATCAAAAGTTCAGTTTTAAACAGTTTAAACAACTTTTCAGAGAAGTTTTCGATCTCGAGATTCTTCCTGTAGAGTTTTCAGCCCGAAAAACCTGCTTATATGTCGAAAACTCTGCTTTTCGACATCATACTATCGAGAAATAAAAAAATATCAAGTTTACTGAAATCGAAAGATAAGATATACCCTTGGTTCGTTTTTGAACGACGAATCCAATGGTATAACTTTTACAGTGTATCGATCAGAAACAGGATTACAATGATTAAAACAGAGAAATATCGAAAAGTATGAAAACAGAGAAACTTCGAAAACTTCTTCGCGGCTGATCAAACTCGAGCAGGCTCTGATACCAGTTGTTGGTCCCAGTTTATGCAGACTAACACACAACTAGATGGATTTCATCGATAAACAGAGAAGAAGGATTTCACAGAATGATATTAGAGGTTATCGAGGACAACGAAATCTTCTTTCTATTATATCGAGAAGAATTTGTGCAGCGTAAGGCTAATGTGTATTGATCGATATCGGTACCTGTACACAAGGCGCATATTTATAGGCGCTGTACAGGTTACCGATTTAGGTAAACCTTGAGGTTTGGGCCTAGGCCTTTTTGGGCCTTATTCCCTTTAACCTATTTATTACATAATGATTACTAATCTAATACCATAAATGGTATAACTAGTCTACTTTATTAAACAAGACATTACAGACAAACTTGACTCACAATAAAAGTTCTAACAATATCTACATGGGTTGGGTTTGACTTTGTATCAGATCTGGTAGGAATGAACAAAGTATTTGGCAACAACTGGTTTTAGGTCAAGACCTGTATTGTGTAGAATTTAGAAACCTTTAAGATGCCTCTGTTAGTGCCGTGGTGTAAAAAAGTGACCCAAAAACCTTACATGTGTGCCTTTTTGGTCCATTTGAAAGATTAGTGGTTTATTTGAACTTTATCCATAACTTTAGTGGTCAATTTGCACCTTCTCCCTTTAAAAAATGCTTCTAGAACTTTTAAAAAAATGCTTCTAGAGAAATTTGAACAGGTTAGGAGTACTTTTATATTTTTATTCAAACACTCCATATTGCTCCTGCTAGTCGAAAGAGCTGAAACAGTTTTAATTTTAAGGGAGTGTTTGCGATTGTTTGTGCTTTATAAAAGTGATTTTTTAAGAGATTATTGGAAAAGTGATTTATAGTAAAAGTAGGTAGTGTTTGAGAATAGAAGTGATTTTAATAGAAATGTAAAAGTTGGAGTGTTTGATAAAAAAGTGATTATTGATGTAATATGTAGTTAAAATACAAAAAATATTCATGCCTAAATTTAATAGATAATTCAAATAAAAAAATTAATGGAAGAATGAAGGATGTGTCCCCTATCTTTCTCTCTCGCTAGTGAACCCTCTGGCCACAAACACGCAGGTCGCCGGATTATTCCGCCATCCTTCACGCTACCGGACGCCGATTTCATCCCATTACACCAGCAACTAACATTAGAATTGGGACTTGCGGACTCGATGAAGCCAATTGCGTGCAACCCAAAGCCAACCCATGTGCACGCTTTCTCTTCCCAGATTTGCTGCAAGTACAGTGAAGTAGCCACTTTGGCTGCAAATATATATTCCGTATATATGTTACAGTGTAGAGAAGAAAGAAGGAAGAAACAGATGCCTATTGCGGTGTCGACTGTCGAGAAGATAGAAGGGGCACTTTTGGTTTAATTGAAAATTTTGATCTAATAATTATCCCCAAAGTTCCAATTATTTACTAAAGTACCTAGAAGCAGAAAAAAGCATCCCAATGGCTACTTCCAGCTTTTCACTTAAAAGTACTTAAATTAAGCAAAAGTTCTCATTTGCAAACACCATTTTAGCTTTTTAAAAGCCAAAAATGGAAAAAAGAGTTTTTTAAGCAATGGTAAACACTGCTTAAGTAGACTCAAACACCTCCTAATGTGCAAGCTTTTTAAAAATTGCTTCTAGAAGTATTTTGCATTTTGGAAGCTTGGGAAGTACTTTTGCATTTTCACTCAAACACTCCAACTTCTACTCTCTCAAAATGCAGAAACAGTTTTAATAATCAGATCTAAACATCCTCATAATTTTACAGTTATGTCAGATAGTATCTCTATCTTTGATTAGCAATTTTGGTAAATTATATTGCACAGTCGATTGTACCATGTCACGGTATATTCACACTTTTTGGTGCAGTTGCGTTTAACTCATCACCATTAAACAAATGGACGGTTCGACACTCGCACCCGCATTCGCCGCTTGCACCCCAAACAGATGGTTCGCTGCTAGATGTATGGCTCGTTGTATGCACCCAAACGTAGGTCGGATTGGAGTTCTTCACGGCCAAATTGGAACATCTTCACGTGGTCTCAATGCTCAATGGTATAAACACATGATACTCAATGAAGATGTTTTGATGCTCAATGCAAATTCTAATGTTCAATGAAAATGTTTGAGCACATACTCTCAAAGCTCAATAGTAGAGAACATGGTACTCAATGAAGATGTTATTATGCTCGATAAGGATATTTTCTTTTGGACTGGAATTTACCGGTCTGGTAAATGTATGATCTTTGTGTATTTTATAACTACGAAAGTCTGGTTTGATCTGATCTGGTCTAGTCTGGTCTGATCTGGCCTAGTCTAGTCTGATCTGGTCTGGGACTGAAAACACCCCAAAAGAAAACATCCTAAGTTTTGAGAAATTTATTTTATACTCATTTGCAGAGTTCAATGCTCAATAGGGGAGACTCGATGCCCAATGCAAATATATTGATACTCAACTATAGAGCTTATTATTGTCATATCAATGCATATTTCAAGTATAATATTAAATTCGATCCGCATTGTTGGGATATACTATCCCGATTTGTTACTGTTCAGGAGCTCTAGACTTTCCCCCGTTACGGGCCTGATCAGTGAGACCCATTTCGGCCCATCCAGCCCACTTTGGGCAAGCAGGCCCACTTTGGCCTGTTTGGCCCATTGTGGTAGAAGGCACTCCCTTCCCCCTTTTCCCTATAAATAGAGAGTTTTGCCTCCATTTGAAGGATCCTTTTTCGATTGGCTTCTCTTCTCCTTCTCCTCCTTCTTCCTCCTCCTCCTCCTCCTCCTCCTCCTTCTTACTTACCTTCTCTGGATTCTGGAATAAATTGAATAGTCCATTAATGGGAGATTGTATTATGTAACATTAATGAAGAGAATATCAATGAGAATGAGAGTGACTTGGACATTAGTCAAAAAAATCTCGTGATTTTCTCTCTTTCGGATTTCTACGTAAAGATCGAGAACTCATACAAATTTATATCTATATTTATTATATCGTATTGGATTAAACTCAACATACGTAATAAAATCAATATGAGTTGATTATAGATACGTAGTATAATTTAAGAAATTTGTTTACGAGAAAAACAAGAAAAAGAAAGTAAATTAGAAGATGTGAAACATAATGTATGATGCTCAATATTAGACTCCCAATACTCACTAGAACATGCTTGATGAAAAAAGTAATTTGTATATAGTATATATACAAAATCAGTTGAACATGAATAACTTTAAAGTATACTGTTTTAAAAAAAAGTACAATTCTCAACTATTGGACTTTCAAATACAAATCTTCCAACAAGTACCTTAACAACTATTATAAGTGTAAAAATCCAGAGAAGCAATAAACTAAAAATGGAATGTCAAACTTTAGAAGTTCAAGATATATAATAGTATAAATTATATATGAGCTGGATTTCCATATTGCATACTAGTAATAGTATTGTTATTGTTATTTCTTTTTATTTTAAAGTTTCCTACATACGGCTTTGACGCAATATTAAAGTAGAAAAGTACTATGGACAATAAACCGTGTAGAAACAGTAGGAAATAATGCGTAGAGAAAGTAATAGTAATCGAATATTTTTAAAGGAAAAATTTACCGAAAGAGGGAAATAGAATAAACTTTTAAAACATTTGAACAATATAACAAACTTTAAAATAAGAAGGACCTATAATACTACATAATAATTATTATTCAAATATATTTGAATAATTTTTGAATCAAATATAACAATATTAGATTACTAGAATCGAAATTATTATTTTTATTAAGAAATATTACACATTTAAAACTAAAATAAATATTGTTTACAAAAATATGACCAATGATTAAAACAATAATAAAATCACAGTAAACTATGACCATCATACTACGTTATAGGAGGTAAGGGTTAGATTGGTACTTGAAGTTGCATAAAAAGGGTCAAATAAGTCCTTATATAGGCAGTTCTGTCCGGCCGTCGCCATTTGGGGCGGTTCCCGGTGGAATTTTTTGACGAAATATTTTGAGCATCTTATTCATTAAGTCTAGTTTACTAATACCAAATTTTAGCTAAAAATTCAACCGGGAAGACATTCAAATGAATTCTTGAAGATAACTACGCAGTTAAAAACGCAGTTATCTTCAAGAATTTATTTGAATGCCTTCCCGATTGAAGTTTTAGATGAAATTTGGTATGAATAAACTAGACTTAATGAATAAGATGCTAAAAAAATTTCATCAAAAAATTCTGCCGGGAACCGCCTCAAATGGCGACGGTCATACAGTAAATACTTATTTGACCCTTTTATATAACTTCGAGTACCATGACCCTTACCTCTATATTATAGTAACTACGGGTGACATTTGCGTAAATCAATTTTATTTTAGTAAATCAATTTTAGTGATCAATTTTTTGAAAAAACTCATATTTATATTGTTATTTGAGCCTGTGAGGGGCTAACTTCGTACTTGCTCTCGTCATCTCTAACCTCTAGGGGCGCGCCACCGGCCCACCACCACAGTATCATGGAATCCTGCAAGACCCACTGATAGACTAATCTTGCACACCGATTTCCTACGTCCATTATATGCTCTCATCTCTCGCCTGCATATATACACAGATATAAGGCATACACACCGGATAGAAGACTGATACATTGAGGAGCTGAAACGGCATGGATTTGGATCAACTCCAATCCACTTTGCGAACTTTTGAGCTCGCCTGCACTTCAATCCAGGTAGAGATCGCATTTCTTTGTTCCATGAGAAATTCACATTTCATTGATTTGGCTGCAAGTGCTAAGTAACTCATTTGAAATTGCCTTTTAAATATTATGATCGCTTAATTTGTCAACCAGTATGCAAGATTGCTTGTGTTCATTCGAATTTGTCCTGTACGGATGTTTAAAGCACGGATGGTTGAGTAGTTGAAAGCGTGTATTATTAACATTGGAGCCAGGAATGTCCATTCCGAAGCTTGCATATAAGTGCTGGACATTTCTAATTCAATCACACCTGTTAAACATGTTTTTTTATGCTGAACGAATAGCTGCTAAACATTAAGTTCAAATTGAGAGAAACATTTGTTATAAGTTCTCAAACAAGTGGTCAAAGCGCCATGTTTTGCTCTCGAGGCCTGATATCTTTATGTTTTTTATTTAGAAATTTAAATTAATATAATCGACAGGTCACATGTATTGTTTAAATGTAAAGCATTTCATGGTTAAAACATGCATTAATATTAACTTTGATACTTTTGTCTGCCTATTAGAAGGTGCATGGTGATCCAGCAGCTGAGGCTGTTATTTCATCTCTTAGTCAGTCTGCTCGGCCATACCGGGTATGCCAATTCATTCTGGGTAAGTTTTCATAACCATGTATGACTAATTGTCTCTGCTTCTCTCTTGTTATCGATTCGTTAAATGTAAAGTATTTTTTCCAAGTCTTGAAATCATTTACTGGGAATTGATCAAATGATCTGACATCATCCAGCTGTTTAAGCTAAATAAATGAAATCAGAAATATAGATATGTGCATAACTGCATCTGAAGTTTCTGAAAAAAAAAAACGTGAAGATTGTTTGTAGACAAAAGGGGAAGAGGAAAATGCTTAAACCATATCATTTGAAGATGACAAGTCAGCAACTTATAGTATGAACTATAGCATCTAGAGTAAACCTTTGACAATCAGCCAAGTCATTAAATGTTCAGCTAAGTTTATTAAGTACAGTTTAGTTTTCTCTGAATGGTAAGAAGAGGTTACAAAATACTCCAGTTCTATTTATAAAATGGTTAGCTATTATGAATCAAACGAGTTCTTGGTGAAATCACTCTGGGTTTTCCAGTCACACATTTTTAACTAGAAAAGTTTTGTCAGGGTGATCATAATTTACTTCACAATTGCCAGGTAAAAAAAGTGGGATATATCTCACAACAATTGTTCATTGCATTTGCATTCCTGGAAAACCAACATGTGATTGTCTCCATTTTGACTATTTTGCGAGGGTCTTAAGACAAAAAACCTCCAAGTGTACGCCACATGCGTTTAGAGAAGTGTGAATGAAGTTTACTTGCGATATTTGAATTTAGAGAAGTGTAAGTAAAGTGTACATATGTTGTTTGAACTGACAACACTTGACTTCTCCAGAGCACTCTCAGGTGCCAATAGCACGGTTTCAGGCTGCTGGAGCACTTAGAGATGCAGCTATGCGAGAATGGGTATTTCTTGACAATGATGATAAAAGGCACTTGATAAGGTAAGCTCGAGGTTAAAATTCCAAAAAGGTTTCCATGTTTGTCAACGATTTACTTTTATTGGATATAAATATAAATGAAATGTTAAGAATATCTGTCACAATTAGCTCTTGATCCTCTGCTAAGAGCATTATCCTCTATGTTTCACATTAGTTCAATTAACATCAGCTCATTCTCTCTTTGTTCCAGTGTTTTCTAGCATTAATATTTTTTGGTTATTGTCTTTCTCATTGTCTGTCTAAGCTTTGACAACATAGGTTTTTCACTTTCGTAGATGTATTTACTATTGAGAAGATTTCACACTTGGCAAGTTGGCAATTATTTCATCCCTTAGCTTTATGCCTTTATGTACTTCTTTGTGCTCTTAGTGCTATGATTTCTTTAGAAGTAGTTAAACATCGTAAAGCATACTCCCTCCGTCCCAATTTAAAAGGTCCCGTTTGACTTTCACACAATTTAAGAAAATGGCACTGTTGGGATACTATTTTGCACTGTTTTGCACTGTTTTGTTTACCAAATAAGGAAAGTGGAATGTTTATTTTGGGACAGAGGGAGTACAAGATAGTGAACATGGAAAATACACATTGATGTATATATAATCTTTTGTCATATTGAGCCCTGACTTATTATTTTGTTTCATAGAATGCTTGTACTTTTTAATTTTTTTAAATTGTTCCTTGTAAAGTATCATTATAAAGTCTTGGAGTGTTGGGTGATGCATCAGTATTGCTACATACTTTGGTTTAATGTTTTCTTTATTTTCAAATTCAAAAATCCATTTACTTTTGTCACGTGCAGATCATTCCTTCCTTCATTCATTGTCTTTGAGCACAAATAATTGGTTGATGTTTGTGTGTGACCAGATCCTTTATAGCTTTGTGTTTCATCACAAGTCAAACCTTAAGACAACCTTTAGAGGGGTTCCGTGTGATAGATCCAGAAAGCATATGGGCCCAATGTGGAAATGTGTTAGACTCTAGAACTAAATATGCCCGATAAAACAAAATAGAAGGTCAATGGCTCAATAGAATAAATCAGAAAGTCGTAGTGGCCAAATGAGATGTTTTTCTTAAGAAGACCGTCACATTGCCAGTGCCAAGTGCCAACATACTCCCACCCTCTTCCTGCATGGTCTTTTTGTTATATAATAATAAAGTAAAAACACTAAGCAAATCTAGCAACCTTTCTAAACAGTAACAACTATAATGACAATGATGGATCACTAATCACTTCTCCCCTTTGTTGCAGCTTTTGTCTTTGTTTTGTTTTGAAAAATGCGAGTTCATCCGAAGGCTATGTCATATCAAAAGTTGCTTCAGTGGCCTCTCAATTGATGAAACGAGGATGGTATATTTCCCTTCACCTTAGAGTCGTGTCACCACTGGCCTGTCTATGTGTCGAGAGCTGATTCATGAAGTTGACTTTTATATGAGTTTCTGCAGGTTGGAATTAGCCGCTGTTAGGGAGGCATTTTTGTCTGAGGTACCAAAATATATCCTCAGTCTTGTTCTTTAATTAGTTATTTCAGCTTAATACCGTCAATTCTATGAATCTGCAATGCTCACTCCCATGTATGCACACACAACCCACACAAGATATGATTAATTAAAGAAAACTTTGCAGTGTATCCCACACCTATAGCATTTTCCATAGATAGCTGGACAGTGGTCACAAATGTGAGAGCCTTAGACGCCCTTTACTAACATAACTTTTCCATTTTTTCTGGAAATGAGAAACACATTTACTAATTGTATTTTCCTAATTTAGAAAACAAACAGAAAACATGTTTACTTCACCGTTTTTTAATTTAGAAAGCAGAAACTGTTCTTCAATATCTACGTTTTCCCAGAAAACTAGAAATCACTTTTGATGTGTTTTTTTTCAAAATAGAAAAGAGTTTTTCAAAATAAAGTTACTCCCTCCGTCCCAAATTGAGTTGCAAAGTTGACTTTTTTGGGCCAAACAGATTCGTTATTCACTTAATTAGGATATCAATACTTAATTAAATTTAATTTGGATTTTACAACTTTATAGACATTTTAATGGAGTTTCTGAATATATGTAAATTTATTTATTAAAATTTATTTAATTATCAATAGGGAGAATTTAACTTTAACGTTGGTTGACCAAAAAATGTTGACTTTGCAAAACAATTTGGGACGGAGGTAGTATATTACCTAAAACTACTATGGTGACTGCATATTCCACCAGTGATGATCCCTATAACACTAAGAGTCTGCTCATTGCCATTGTTAGTGACCCCACCACCCCACCCACCCTACCTAACCCTACCCTCATCCCGCTCACCTAGCATGTCCTGAACCAACTGCAACCCAATCTCTACAAGTACCACCAATATTATTGGTTTACTACCATTAACTATATGTCGCTGATTCACTAATTAAATGCTGATCACTGCTATCTCGGTCATCAGTGACATGAGACTGGAGGTGTAAAAATCATTGTTTTTAGGGAAAGTTCCCAAAATAGGACTAAAACTGTTTGATAATTCCAAAATAGGACTGACATGTTTTTTATTCCGAAAATAGGAGTAATTACTGTCAAGTTTGGAAAATACTGTCATGTTTGAAGTCTGGTACTGCCAAAACATGACAGTAATTAATCCTATTTTGGGAATAAAATCATAGCAGTCCTATTTTGGAATTTTCAAACATTTTTAGTCCTATTTCAGGTAATATCTCTTGTTTTTATTTATATTTTGGTACAGCAATGTTGTGTATAAATTTTGGCACAATAAAATTTGACACACCACCTTTTTGATGTGCTGTAATTGTGTTAGTATACTGAAACTGTCAGTGAATGTTCAGTGTTTTTTTGGCACGGTAATGCGGCATCACTCTGAATTTAAAATAAACCAAAATTTTCAATGTGCCGATGATATGAATTTACACATTCACCATACTCTACCAAATCAACCCTATCACGGACCACCACCAACTCTAGCAATGATTGTCACTACCAGCTTTACGACCACCAATGTTCTAAAATTCGCTAGGCGTTAGTTCAGAAGCAGAGGGCTGCTTAGTGCCTAGACCGACTAATGGGCGACTAAGTGTGGACTATGGAAGTATGGAGCATTGATTTTTTATGCCTTAAGTCATGTATATTGTCATGCACTCATGTGTATGCTCTAAAATGTTAGAAGCCTCATGGAATATTATAAAATAGCCATAATTAATAAAGGAAAACTATCAATTTGGTCCTTGTACTATCACAAAAACGTCAATTAAGTCCTCGTACTTTCAAAAAAATCAATTATATCCCTGAACTTTTTAAAAACCTTCAATTGAGCCCATAAGCAGGTTACCCGCCACGTCGGCAAGTCACATGCTAACGTGGCACACACGTGGGAGCCCAATCATTGGTGACTTCGCTGATGTGGCGCATGCGTGGAAGCCCGGTCACCCATTTATTGACGACATGGCGCATGTTGAAATATAAACTAAAATGATATTAAAGATGGAGAGAAAGATTTTCTGTGTATTTCATTGGAGGGTTAAGTCCCTATATATATACATTACAAAGATACAATATTCCTATAAGATGCTATACAATAATAATATCCTAGAGTATATTCCTAAATTATTCTAAAGCATATTCTAAAGATAGAAGAATATTCTAAAGCATATTATACAGTATATTCCAATGTCTTTCACACTCCCCCTCAAGTTGGAGCATAGATATTTATCATGCCCAACTTGTTACATAAATAACCAACACGAATTCCATTTAGTGCTTTAGTGAACAAGTCTCCAAGTTGCTCTCCAGTCTTCACATATCCTGTAGAGATCAATCCTTGTTGTATCTTTTCTCGAACAAAATGACAATCGACCTCAATATGTTTTGTTCTCTCATGAAACACTGGGTTGTTGGCAATATGTATAACGGTTTGGTTATCACACCAGAGTTTAGCAGGCATTGGTGTCTTCAATCCGATTTCACTCAATAAATAGTTTATCCAGATTATCTCACATGCCGATTGCGCCATGGCCCGATATTCTGATTCAGCACTCGAACGAGAAACCACATTCTGCTTCTTACTTTTCCAAGAGACGAGATTACCACCAACAAAGACGCAATAGCCAGATGTGGATCTTCTATCATCTTTAGATCTGGCCCAATCAGCATCTGCAAAGCATTCTATTCTCATGTGATTATGATTTTGATAAACAATACCTCGTCCTGGTGTCCCCTTCAAGTAACATAATATATGCTCTACAACATTCCAATGATCAACTGTCGGAGATGACATATATTGACTTACTACACTCACTGAGTACGCAATATCTGGACGGGTAACTGCGAGATAATTAAGCTTTCCAACCAACCTTCTATATCTTTCTGGATCTTCGAATGGCACACCTTCATGTGTGAGCTGCACATTGGGAATCATGGGAGTATTGCTCGGTTTTACCCCCAGTTTCCCTGTTTCAGTTAGCAAGTCAAGCACATATTTACGTTGAGATAGAAATATGCCTTTCTTACTCTGTGTAACCTTGATCCCCAAGAAGTATTTCAATGATCCCAAATCTTTTGTTTGGAATTAACTATGAAGAAAATTCTTTAGGGCCAAAATACCTGCATTATCACTCCCTGTAATCACAATATCATCGACATACACCACAAGCAATGTGATACCTGATTTCGTTTGTCTGTAAAATACAGAGTGATCTGATTTGCCTTTTATCATTCCAAGTCGTTCAATTGATTGACTGAATTTCCCAAACCATGCACGGGGACTCTGTTTCAAACCATAAAGAGACTTGCGAAGTCGACAGACATTCCCATACTCCCCCTGAGCAACAAACCCCGGAGGTTGCTCAATATAAACTTCCTCCTGAAGATCACCATGCAAGAATGCATTTTTAATGTCCAACTGATGTAAGTGCCAACCATGAGTTGTAGCGAGAGAAATAAGTAACCTGACAGATGTTAATTTAGCAACATGAGAAAATGTGTCAGATGAATCAACACCATAGGTTTGAGCATAACCCTTTGCAACTAATCGGGCTTTCAACCGAGCAACGGATCCGTCGGGGTTAACTTTTATAGCAAAGACCCACTTACATCCAATAGACTTCTTCCCTGTAGGTAAGTCGACCAAATCCCAAGTACCATTAAGATCCAAAGCATTCATTTCCTCTACCATGGCATGACGCCATTCAGGTTGAGACAAAGCGTCTTTAACAGATTTGGGAATAGAAATAGAATCATTGGAAGCAATAAAAGAGCATGAGGCAGATGATAACTGATTATACGACACAAATGAAGAAATAGGATGAGTACAAGACCGTGTACCTTTTCGTAGTGCTATAGGAAGGTCAAGATCTGATGTAGAGATAGGATCTGAAGATGCAGGTACTAGTTCAGGACATGAGATCAAGATCGGATCAGTATCAGGATAAGTAACCGCAGGTGGAGGGTGATCTTGTGCTTTGTGTCGACGGGTGTATACCAAGTGTACCGGAGGCCTAGGCTCAAGGAAAGTAATATGTGGAACAACACCTGAAGCAGTGTACTCAGGTATAGTGACTGTGTAAATGAGTATATCATCATTCTCCCTACAAATATTTGTCTCTGTTGATGAAAAAGGTGTATTTTCATAAAAGGAGACATCAATTGAAACAAGATATCGACCCGTACTTGGACAAAAACATCTGTAACCCTTTTGAACTCGAGAGTAGCCTAAGAAAATGCACATTAATGACTTGGGATCTAACTTTGTTAAATGAGGATTAACATCTCGTACAAAACAAGTGTAACCAAATATTTTAGGAGGGATAGGAAAATTTTCATTATTTGGAAATAGGCACTGATATGGAGTTTTACCATCCAAAACAGCAGATGGCAATCTATTGATCAAAAAACATGCGGTAGACACAACATCTGCCCAGAAATGTTTAGGCACATTCATTTGAAATAGAAGAGCCCGCACAGTTTCTAATAGATGTCTGTTCTTTCGTTCAGCAACTCCATTTTGGGGAGGTGTGTCTACACATGAAGTTTGATGAATTATGCCATGTTGAGCCATATACAACTTAAATGAGGAAGACAAATATTCTTGAGCGTTATCTCCCCATAAAATACGAATATTTACATTAATTTGAGTTTTGATTTCGGCACAAAAGGCACAAAAGGCACAAAAATGAGAAAATAACTCGGAACGACGTTTCATGAAATATATCCAAGTCATACGAGAATAATCATCAACAAAGGTAACAAAATATTTAAAACCATTTTTGGACACAACAGGGCAAGCGCCCCACACATCAGAATGAACAAGTTCAAAAGGAGCATGTGCTCATTTATTGACTCGGGGACTTAAACTAGTTCTATGATGTTTTGCAAATTGACATGAATCACATTGTAAAGATGATACCTTATTAAATTGAGGATGAAGTTTCTTTAACAACGGGAGAGAGGGATGTCCTAGTCGATAGTGAGCCTCTAACACAGTTCCAACTCCAAGACAAGAGATGGATTTGGGTAAGGATGTATCCAAGAGATAGAGACCAGCCGACTCATATCCTTTACCAATAACCCGATTCATCAACAGATCCTGAAATACACAATATCCAGGAAAAAAGGTTACAGAACAATTAAGATTACGTGTGATTTTGCTGATCGAAATCAAATTAAAAGCAAAGTTTGGAAGACTTAGGACGGGTGACAAAGGTAAGGTAGATGTCGGGACAATTGTACCCGTTCCAAGAACTGGTGACGTAGATCCGTCAGCCAAAGTAACACTAGAAGTATGAAGAGGTGTGTGGAATGAGGAAAAAAGACTAGGATTACCTGTCATGTGATCTGTTGCCCCTGAATCGATAACCCATTTTGAGGATGAAGACACAAGACATGTGTTTGAATTACCTGAATTAGCGACAGCTGAGATAGGAGTAGAAGATGAATGCTTTAGAGCCTCCTGGTAGCAAAGAAATTTGGTGGATTCCTCGGAAGACAGAATGATTGATCCATCAGATGACTGTGTAGCGGAAGCGGAAGCAATGTGAGCAACTTGATTTCCATGATTTTTGAACTTTAGTTTTCGACAATCTTTGATCAAGTGTCCGGGTTTCTTACAGTAGTTGCATACTACTCCTTTGCCAATCGATCCAGTGCGTGGCCATTTTTCACCTCCTTTGGGGAATGTTGGGACTTGCCCTACAAAAGCATTGCTTGGTTGTGGTGCTGATGATGTGGATGAAGTGTCAGTGCGAAGCACTCTACTGACAGCATCTTGAAGAGGAGACCTCATGACCAGACAAGATATGTGATTTGGCTGTTTCAAAATCAGTCGTAAGACCAGCCAAAAAGCTCATAACCGCCATTTGTTCTCGTTGTTTTTTGCTGCACTTTGATATTAGGACTAAATGGCATTAATGTATTAAGCTCTTCATAAGTTTTCTTGAAATCCATAAAATAAGCCGTGAGAGGTTTATTTTTCATTTATGCTCTGTAAAAGGCTTTGCACACCTCATAGATGTGATTAAGATTACCTTTGCCTGAATACATAAATTCTAAATACTCATATTAGTTCTTTCACAGTATCACAATGACTAACATACCCCATGACGTCGTTCTCCATTGAGTTCTGAAACTGGATAAATAATCTAGAATCATCACGAAGCCAGATAACATTAGTAGCTCTATCAATCTCCTCCTTTGGCGGATCATCAACTAAGTGGGTATATTTATCAATGCTCCTTAAATAACGTTTGATAGTTTTACTCCATTCAAGATAATTGGAGCCACAAAGTTTATTCTCAGTAATTTTAAAATTAATGGGAATAACTTCAGAAACTATCAAAGGCCGACTTTGAGTTACTGCAGAGGTTTTTTTTGATTTTTTTTTGCAGACATAAGATACTAGGTATTAACTACTCCGTATTAAGTAAACTTACGGCCACTGAAATAACATCCTTGAATGCCGTACGTTGTTACTTAATAATTAAAGCCACAAACTGAAAAATATAACCTGGAGAATAGCGTACAAGAGGCCTCGCCAAGTCCACGTTCAACAACACCAGATTAGTAGGTTTTACCCATCGTATCAAGCAGCACCGAATTTTGACCAAATAGCCTCACCAGCGCCTTGCTGGAGAGAGAACAAGTGAGACTTCAAAGACCGAAACAGAGGATACCTGAAAATAGCTGGTAGAGGACACGACGGCGAGTCTGAGGATTGGTTCCGATTGATGCTCCGGCCAGAAAAATGGCGTCACACGCCGGCGCGTGCGTCATCTGTGAGTATTTCTGACGGCGCGTGTAGCCTACGCGCGGATATTTGGGCGTTCGGATTTGGAGTGTAATGTCGGCGGCGGAGGGTGTGCCTGGTTAGGGTGGAGGTGATGCTTTGTGAAACTGTGGATTTTGGACTGAGGTTCTGAATTTCGGGTAAGGTTCCGATGGAGGCGTGAACTGAGGTTCGAAAGAGGACTTGAAGGATAGAACTGAGGTTCTGAAACTGAGGCGTGAACTGAGGTTCTGAAAGTAAGCTAAAATAGAACAGATTGCTCTGATACCACGTTGAAATATAAACTAAAATGATATTAAAGATGGAGAGAAAGATTTTCTGTGTATTTCATTGGAGGGTTAAGTCCCTATATATATACATTACAAAGATAGAATATTCCTATAAGATGCTATACAATAATAATATCCTAGAGTATATTCCTAAATTATTCTAAAGCATATTCTAAAGATAGAAGAATATTCTAAAGCATATTATACAGTATATTCCAATGTCTTTCACAGCGCACATGTAGACCGCCACGTGTGCGCCATGCCAACAGGTGATTTGCTGACATGACGGGTAACCTGCTAATTTACTCAATTGAACGTTTTTTCAAAGTTCGGGGATTTGATTGATTTAATACTACCTCCGTCCCATTTTATGTGTCTTACTTTGGTTTGACACAATTACTAATAAAGTGGTTGGAAAAAACGTTGTGGTTAAGATTTGAATATAGTAAAGTGAAATGTTGTAGACCACATATTTCTTTCCAAAAAAAGAAATGTGACACTTGTTTTGGGACAACCCAAAATAGAAAGTAGGACTAGTAAAATGGGACGGAGTGAGTACTACGGAGTATAAAAAATGAGAGATTACAGAACCAATATTTAAAACAACTCAACATGACTTAAACTAAAGATAAATTCAATATTTCAAGAATTTAGCAACCAAGCAACAAACCTAACAAGTTCAGTAATAGATCATCATCCCAAAATCATAAATGGCAAACACAAGCTCAACAGTTCAGCCAACTAAGCAATCAGGGGCGTCTACAGAGACTTGGAGGCCCAAGGCGGCAGGCAAGACTGTTTTGGCGAAAAAAATCTATCTTTTTTTTGAGAGTAACATGCATTTCATTGATTAAGTAAAATCATTACAAAGTACATCACGGATACATTCCGGGATTACATCACGATAAACACGATCACAGTTAAACTCGCAAGATCGAGCTAAAGTATGTGCTGCCATATTCAGCACCCGATTAACATGCTTAAAAGAACAAACAAGAAAGCTACTAGCAAGAATTTTAACGTCAGCAATAACCGGCCCAAGCACCGAGCGATCCCTTCCACGAGATAAATTAAGCGCTTGTATCAGTTTTCATACATATGATGAATTTTCCTTTCAAAAAAAATAACTATGAAAAATTTTCAAAAAAAAAATCTGTGCAACAAAGTTACGCATTTTGAAGTAGATTATTTTGCTTATATCGAACATATTGAAGCTAAATTGTTAAAGTTAAGGGAAAAGGTGTTTTTTCAATTACAGTGATTTTTTCAATCAAAAATCTGATTTTTACTTGCTCAAAATCATTTTATTTTCCAAATGAAATCACTTTTTACTATCTACAACATTTCACATAGAGTCCGTTTGGTAACACTGAAATCGGCTGAATCAGTTGATTTTTCTGAACTTTATGAAGTTCTGGCTGAAGTGGTTGTATTGGTTGATTTTGCTAATTTATGAAAAAAAGATTAAAATATATTATATGAATAAAATAAAGAATAAATTATATGAAAAATAGCTAAAATGGTCATCTATAGTAACTTCAACCAATACAGTCAGAAAAGTAATTTCAACCTCACTTTTTCTTATTGTTACACAATTTAGCGTGAAATCTAAAATTATTTATATGGTTAAAAAGTTGTCTGATAAGCCGAAAAACAAAGTCATCAAACGGACTCTAATCTCTAAAATAAAGAACTTCTCAAATGTAGAAGTGTAGAACTACTTGTAAAAGTTTCCTAAAAACATCACAGACTAGCTGATAGTTTTCCCCCAATTAAATAGATAGCTAACCCATGTAATATATTCTCTGACATTTATAATTTTTCAACTCCACTTAATTTTTGCTAGGAGACAAATGAAAAATTACTTAAAAGATGCACTCCAAGAGGCCAACGCACATTTTCTCATCGGTCGTATAAAAACATGCACCGTATCATGTCCACTATAGTACGGATAAAATGCCAATACTAATATAGGTGAATTAAAAAATATACCGAATAGTATTAATAAGATTTCAAGAATATGAGGCCCCACTGAAATGAGAGGCCCAATGCATTTGCCTAGGCTAAATGGCCCTATAGCCGCCTCTGTAAGCAATGATTCAAAATGTAAATCAGAAATAAAGAACAAGTTAAAGAGGCGCTACAATTCCTTAATAGTTTAATATTATCAAGTACAAAACCAGCTTCAAAGCTATGCCATTTCTTCTTCTCCATTGGACTGAAAATCAATGTCGAGGTCTATTTCTTCTGAATCTGATTCAAAGTCATCATCATATACTTCTCTCAGCCTGTCACTCCTTTGTGGTTGTAATATTTCATCTTCTTGAGATGCTTTCTAACAACATGGGTAATATTTTCATCAGTTTCACTCTCACCAACTAACCATCCTTGTGCATACATAGCGTCACTTGCTAGCAAATCAATAAAATCGTCCATGTCCTTTTTTTGAGTAACTTTGCATTGAATTGGACGTATACCAAACTGTTTAGACGATTGACATCTAACCTGTTCCTTTTCTTCATATGAATCTAGTGCATTTAAACATAATTTTTTTTAAAATTAAAGTGATATTTTCAGACTAAAAATTAAATCAAACTCCAAAGTTGAAGTACAGTGCTTAATTGAATAAAAGTAGTTAATGAACTAAACCCTTCAAAAGTACTCCAGGTTTGTTCACAACTGGACAAACTACTAGTCAAACAGAGAATCCGGATAGCTAATCTTTGCAAATTTGGTACATGATGTCCATAAGTTGTCCACCAATTCTCTGGGAAGGATAAATATATTAAGAATTGCATAGTTAATCTCGCAACATCTGTTTTTAGTACTTATAAGTACTTACCAGATTAGTGTATTTTTTAACTGCATTATCTTTTATATTTAACCTTCAAAATCAATGTATTTTTAAAATAGTTACCAGATTAATCCATAGTTCGGAACCAATTTACTATCCAGGTTTATTCTGATTTTTATTAACAAATAGAACATGTGAATTGTCATTAAAAATCCAGAAAACATATACACTAAAGCATACTAACTCGTGTCTTCTCATTCTAACTAGTGTTAAGTGAACCATTGATTTCCCAATCCTCAAGTAATAAAATAATAACTAGGTGTCATAGTATCATCTGAGTTAATGATAAACATTCATATAATAAAAAGATGTAAAATATATACCTGGATCACGTTTGTGGTCATTTTGCTCACACCCTTTCATTGCCTCCCAAAATCTACTCCTTTGTTCTTATGCACATTAATCTCATTATTGACAAATTTGTCTTGTTTCTCAAAATCTCCATGATAAAAAGTCTCAACACAATTCAGGAACCCATCCATAACCAATTGATCCAACGGAATGTCACCATCCTTATAAGAATAGCAGGGATTCAAATAGTATGCAGTAAAATTCAATGTGCCATCTAACCTATCTTTCATCTTTTCATCAATAACATCAAGAAAGGTCGACCACGAACCACCAACGCACAAAGAGACTGTTTCCGGATGAGCCATAGTGAAAATTGCGTCTAAAATTGCATGGACTGAGTGCTGCTTCATAACAAAGAAGCGCAAACAGTTTAGTGAGCCATTTTGCTTTATTGCATCATATTCTCAAGCCAAAAAATAGTGAGTCTTTGGCTCCATTGCAAATGATGGAAACTATTTGTTCTCTCTATTTGTTCAAGCTGGTTTTGTACTTTGCTTATGTTAATTTAATTTTGGCTCCACATTTCTTTAAATGAAGGCAAGGCAGGCAATCATCGGCAGCCATGGTCTTGATTCGCAGTTTGCCGGAATTCATTTTTTGGAATCTCTGGTATTTGTTTTGTAGAAACACTCTTTCACCTATACTAGCTTTGAGTTTTGGAATGACAACAACCTCTCTCTTATGGTCTATGGCTTGGATTTTTACTATATACAATCAGTTCAAAATTGTTATTATTTCAGGTTTCTGAATTTTCACTCTCTACTTCAACTGCTATGGGTCTTCCACGAGAGTTTCATGAACAGTGCAAGAAATCATTGGAGCTGGAATATCTGATGGTAGGTTGATTGGATTTGGTATTAATGTTTGCTACCTTAGATTGCTTCAGCACCTTTATAACCCCCTAATAGCTTGTGGGTAAAGAGTATTATTCCCTCTTGTTTTAAGATAGATTTCTTCGTGTCAATTCTATATAATATTCTCACTTCACAGATGTTCTTCTGCTGGGCACAAGATGCTGCTATAGGTGTTTCTGGTAAAATAGTTGAGTCTCATTCTGCTGTTCCTGAAGTTAAAGTGTGCACAATGTCTCTGCGTGTCATGCATCAAATTTTGAACTGGGATTTTCAAAAGAATTCCATGATGCCTAATGGCGCACAACAAGTCATGGATATTCCTGATGGAATTAAGCATGCCACAGATACACCTAGAACGACAGACTGTAATTTGGTTCAAGTAAGAAACTTTTTCTTTCTACTATTACAAATCATTTTGTGTAAGGTGGTGCAAACGGAATAACTAAACCCCCTTTGTAAATGAAAAAGGCTCGCAAACGGAATACTGCACATGTAGCTTGAGTGCTTGACTGGCCTATTGTGATTGATTGCTGTTGGATTCTTTATACTGTTCTTCTGTCTCTTTTCTTCTATCCTTTTCCTTTGAAATCTTTTTTACCATTTCAGATTATTAATGGATGTTAAATAATAGCAGCTAAGTTGCCTAATGCTTCAACATTTATGTTTTGAAACTGTATTACACTGAACTTGTATATTTTGGCACTAGTTGTTCACCTTGTAATTTTGTTTCTAGCCTGGACCCTCCTGGAGAGCTGTGCTGACATCAGGTGGTCTTGTTGGATGGCTTCTAAACCTATATGGTTCCCTCAGGCAAAAGTTTTCCTGTGAGGGTTATTGGATTGATTGCCCTCTTGCTGTCAGCGCTCGCAAACTTATAGTGCAGTTCTGCTCGTTGTCAGGGTCTATATTTCCATCTGGTACTTGATTTTCATTTTATTTTCAACTGATGATTAGCTTTTAATCTTAATCTCCTAAGTGAATGCAAAAACGCATGGTTCGTACTCATTAATTGATTATCACTATCATCACTGCTACCTTAATCCAACTAGATTGGGGTCAGTGTGATATTCATGAACATTGAATTCTCATATTAATATTTATAAGAAGTCCGTTAAATTGTTGTGCTCACTTGTGTAAATTTGCATACCTTTTGGTTCTTGAAACATCTTATAAAATGGTTATTTTTATCATGTAGGAAACTTATATACCCTTTTTAGTCTTTTAGGGCAGTCCAATTGCTGTTGAGGCACTACTGCAAAGTCGGTAAGGTAACAAAATCAAAACAAGTTGTAATGAGAGAAACATAATGCTAAACAGAGTTCTATAATAGTACAATACAAATTTAATGTATATTTCAATATGATAGCGAAGCGTTTATAAACTATGCACATGTACATTAGTGCTGTAATAAGAAGTTGATAATTATACAATCTTGAACAATTACTAACTACCCCGTTTCCCCCACTATCTGGTCCACTAATCTACTAATATCCTATGAAATATAAATTTCCACTAATCTACTAATATCATTACTAATTACTATGAGTTTTAGTTACCTTCTTTGTGAACCCTTCGCTTTCCTAATTTTGAACTCCTCAGCAGTACAGTTCTTTGTACTGCCATAAGTTAAGCTACATAATATGTTGTGAAGTTTATCGCAATACAAAGTGTTAAAGTAGTCTGAAGTTAGAGAGATTCTAATGAAACTTTTGTACACATACAACTCAACTTGAGCTAAGGACTACGCTCCATAATTATCCTTGGATGTTATTTGGATCCTTAAATGCTACATAGTTTTAGGCACCATCAGCAATGACCCTCCACTCTCCATCACTTGTTTTTCATCGCGCACAGCCACATAGGACATACGTCTGTGGACTAGAAACTGGACTAACAAAGATATAAGATTAACAATCAAACTATGTGATCAATAAGGGAAAGATACGAAAAATAAGCTATGTGAAAATCCGTCAAAAGAGAAAGGTCAACATTCCTTTGCCTATGGATGTGCTAGTCTGAATAGCTGCTGCATCATGTGATAAGGCTTATTATGTGCTTTGATCCAATTATTACTAATATACTTTACATTATCTCATCCTTTTTGCTGCCTTTCCTCCCACCGTTTTTTTGTTTGTTTTACATCAATAACAAACATGCTATTCTTCTATTGATTCATTATCTACTGAAGTTAAAGAAAAGTCTCTCACATGTACCCGGATTGCTTGCTTTTCTATTCTTTACCATTTAACCTTTGGTTTTTGAAAATTGACATGAGGTGTGGAAAGTTCTGTCCTAATTCAAAGGTGCACATGCATTTAATTTGTAGATGATGGACAAACCCAAAAACATCTCCTTCTGCAACTGCTCTCTGGAATCATCCAATGGGTTGACCCTCCTAGTGTTGTTTCAAAAGCGATTAAAGAAGGGAAAAGTGAAAGGTCAATTCTTAACATCTAATCCTTATTCATAGTATTCTAGATGTTGCTTTACCGATTTGTGGTGAATGCAGTGAGCTGCTAGATGGCTGCCGGTCACTATTATCCATTGCAACTGTTACCTCTCCAATTGTATTTGATCAACTGTTGAGATCTATAAGGTTAGTTACATGTGAGTGAAACATACTTGAACAACTCTACTAAAACATATTTGATCAACTGTTCGGATCTGTTATCCAGTGTCATACTTGAGCAGCATTTTCTTTTTAATGCACTTCTACTTTTAGTACATATAAATCCCAATTTTATGTGATTTGCTACGCTATTGATGCTCAGGCCTTACGGAACTCTCAGCCTATTGTGTGCCCTAATGTGTGAAGCAATCAAGGATTTAATAGAGAATTGCACAGAAGAAGAGACTTGGAGCTGGGTGGCACGTGATATCTTACTAGATTCTTGGACTACACTTCTCATGGTATTTTTATGCTGTTGAAGCTATGATATTAATATACAATGTGATTAATCGAGCAGTTTTAGAGCCCGTTTTGTAATACCCAAAATGGCTGCATTGTCTCATTCTGTTGAAATTTATGGAGTTTCAGCTGAAGTGGCTGGATTGGCCGATTCTGCTGATTTATAAAAAAAAATTATATTTAAAATATAATTTTTTAAATAAATAAATAATGCATTATATGAACAATAACTAAAATGATCCTCTACAGTAACTTCAGCCAATACAGCCAGAAAAGTAACTCCAACCTTACTTTTACGTATTAATATACAATTCAGCGTGCAAAATTAAAAGTTACGTGTTTGGATGAATTATGTGACTTGACATCCCTGTTTTATGGATGATGCTGGTGGCACTGGTAGCTCTTTTCCCCCCTGAGTAGTCTTACTTACTCAACATAAGACATGTTGAATTAAACATAATACATGATACTTAAGTCATGTTTACTTTGCTGCTAAACATATAATTAGGTGATTAATACAGTTGAAATAACCATAATATATAGCTCATATGTGCTTATTTAAGCATAATGGTTGCTTCAAGTGCTGCTGATGACCCCCATGTATTATTTAAATGGTATTTTCAGGTTTTTTGTTACTATCATAGTATCATCGTATGGCTCTTAACCAATTGATTTTAACTTTCAAAATATTTAATTTCACATGTATCCCAAACCACACTCAACCCCTACCAGGCACACTGCTGCTGACTTTCCATCATCGGTTTCCACTTGCTACCGTTGCTTGCAACCGCTTCAGTTCCTACTTCCTACACTTCCACCATGATGGCCATCACTAGCTGCCATCATGGCTGACTGCTGTCAGTCTGCCAACATCAACGGCTATGTCACTAGCTGCACACTTGCCGCCAATCCCGCCATTATACATGTCAAATTAAATATGTTAAAATTGAAGGATAAGGTGATTTTCATAAAAAAGCTTAAAACATATATATAATACATGTGATTTAAATATGTTAAAATTGAAGGATAAGGTGATATTCACTATATAAGCATTGCAGTAGTCTTTAGAATGAATGGAGTTGTAACTTAAAATGTCATATCAAAAGAAATACTCCCTCCGTCCCGCTAAGATTGTCTCATTTTACCTTTTTGGGAAGTCCCACTAAGATTGTCTCATACCATATTTGGTAAAGATTGTGTGGCTCTAAATCATTCTAACTTTATTCTTACTTTATCAATTTAATATCAACCACACAAACATACTTTTCTTAATAATCGTGTCACCTTCTTCCGTCCCAATCTTAGTGGGACGGAGGTAGTAATAGTTAATTATTCAACATGGAATTGGAGCATAGTCCTTAACTGTTCTGAAAAACTCCTGTCAATATTGGCCATATGCACGTGTTTCTGTATGTAGGAACACTCACACTGTTTTCCCGGATTAACGTTTAGCATCTCTGACCACTTTTTTTTGCTGAGACCAGTCACACCAAGCCTACTGCACGTGCTGTCCCTTTCTCATGTAGTTCTGGCCTCACACGATGGCGTGTGAGAAATATTCATGTGAAATTTTCTATCTCCTTCTGTTTCGGGACTCTCATGAGAAGAATGACAGGTGTGAAGCTAGTGACCAGTACTACTATACAAAGTAATGATAACGACCACAATTTTATCCCTTTATCATAGAAGAAGAAAGCTATGGTCAAAGGTGTAGTAAATCAACATTAGACTTAGTAATAAAGAGCTATGTCAAGTCAATGTTGTGGTCTTCTAGAATATATCTTCCTAACCATATTACTTCTAAGAATGTTTTTAATTAGATTGAATTTTTTTGGTCTGGTCTGAACTATGAACTGCTCTCATAGATGTCTGGTACTCTGGTTTATGTGCACTTTACAACTGCCAAAATCTGTTCTAGTCTGGTTAAGTCCGTTCTATTTTGGTCTGGTCTGAGACTGAAACCAGTCTAAGTAAAAACATCCTAAGACTGTAGTTAAATAATTAACATAGATAAAATTTAGTTACATAAACATATTACTCCTCGTTTAGACTTATTACGGTTTCATATTGTCATTGGGGTTAGATTTTAGGTCCGTATTCCTATCAGGTTTTGGTTTATTTTTCTCTATAACTATATCAGCATTATAGTTGTATTTATCAGTAGTTCAGTATTCCATACAGTTGATATGGAAGATGGAAGTTGAGGTGGAGGCAGTTGAAACTAGGGCTTTACTTCTTCATTTAACTTTTTCATTTACTGTGAGTTTTGAGTTTGGGTTCTTCACCGAACAGTTTATCTTGTTAAGTTGTTCTCTACTTCTCTATGAAGCATGAACCCCCCTTTTGTATACATTGTCAGCCATTGGATCGTACAGATTGCAAGGCTTTGCTCCCACCTGAAGGGATTACTGCTGCAGCCGATCTTTTCACATTAATTGTAGAATCTGAGTTACAGGGTAATCCCTAATGTTTCCATGGTGAATTGCTTTAAGTTACTATTGAAATTTGAAATGAATATTTTATCCTTGAGCTGCCTGTTACATTTTTTCCTGTAGTTGCTTCTGCATCAGCCTTTAATGATGACAATGAATCTAATTACTTTCAGGCCTCTATTGCTGGTACTTATCTGTGCCTAAAAAAGTACTTAATTTTTGTGCTTTTACACTTTAACGTTCATTATTTTTATTTCGTATTCTACTTGTAGACTCTTATTGTGTCTAATTTCTGTTACTTTGTAGCAATGGATGAAAGATTAAGCACTTATGCCCTTATTGCTCGAGCTGCTGTTGACATTACTGTTCCTTTACTGATTAGACTGTTCTCTGAGTGCTTTGCGGAGCTTCATCAGGTACATCATTGCTATGAAATTTCTTGTGGTATGTTGATGGCTATGAAGGAAGACGAGTAAGTTGTTTGTAAAATGACAATATTCATATGCAATATCCTTATTTGTACACATACTCTAGATAATGAATGATAATCATGTTTATATTTGGGACAAACTCATTTGGGTTAGCATACATTATTGACAACCCCATCAAGCTAGATCATATAAGATATACTTCCTCCGTCCCAAAAGGTTTGCCAAATTTCCTTTTTTGGATGTCCCAAAAATATTTGCCATTTCCATTTAAGGTAAGGAATATGTGGTTAAAGTTAATTCTCTCTCCTCTGCACAAATTTCAACCACACAGTTTTTACTTTATTAATCCACGTGAAAGTCAAAGTTGGCGAACCTTTTCAGGACGGAGGGAGTATGTACCAAGCTTGTTACAAATGTAACAATCCAAGTCCCTCAGGTTTAGTGTATATTCTCCTAATTGATTAGCACATCCTCATCCTGCTTCTTACACTTCCTAGAGACCAGTTTGCTGCCTCTACAGACACAATACTTTGAGACGTCAAATATTCGTCCACTTGTCTACAAATAACGTCATACATGTCTCTTTCATCGAAAATATCCAAGACATTTTCTTTATGAATAATTACAACATCACCTTATTTGTCATTGCTTGTGAAGGGAGATGAATTTTCTTTTTAAGTGATAATATCCAAAAACAAAGCCCTATTTATGCACATGTTTAGGATGAGAGTATGACTTTGGAGAGAGCGAAGTGAAGAGAGAATATACGTGTGGAGGATTGATCTCATTTTATTTTTTAGCTCCGATTTCATATGTTGGTTCATGTTAGACGACATGATGGAGCCAAAGAATCACTTTTTTTTGGCTTGGGAATATGATGAAATAAAGCAAAATGACTCACTAAACTGTCTGCGCTTCCTAGTGATGAAGCAGCACTCAGTCAATGCAATTTTCGACGGGATTTTCATCATGGGTTATCCGGAAACGACCTCTCTTTGCTTTAGTGTAGGGGTAAGACATCCGACTGCTCCTTACCCCACCGTAGGTGGGGGAGCCTTTGCGGCACTGGGGTAATGTTGTTGTTGTTCTTGTTGTTTGTTCATGTTAGCCGACCCCAAACTCTTTTGGGACTAAGGCTTGGATGTTGTTATTGTTTGTTTAGGATGTGAATGCTTATCATATTCACGGTTCATCTTTTAGCGAAACCAAGAGGCTTGCTTCTTTGTACCTCCTCTTGAAGATGACTCTCAAGAACACCGTTTTGATATCTAGTTGGTGCCACAAACTAGGTCACAGCAACTATATTGTGGCAACTAAAAAGAGAATGTCATTACAACCATCATCGACACAACCACCTTAACGCCAATTACATTGGGGTTGGTGGAACAAAATGTATAGTCTCAATTGATCATCTAAAATTAGTTAGCATTATAATTTAATGAAATAAAGCATTGATTTAGAAAGGGTTAATTAAATACCCTTTAATTAGTTAGCATTATAATGGGTTTGCGACATGTTTTATGTTTAGGTCTTTCTCCACCGTAACATTCTAAAGAAAGAGTAATGTAAATATGTAATGAAAATCTGAAACCGTCATCGTTGTGAAAGTTAGTTTAATATTGACTTTTGGTTTCTACTTTGTAGATTGGCTTGTTATTCATTCTTTAGAGGATCTGGGCCATGAGTCCATGCCCATATACCTTATCAGTCCCATTTGAAATTTGCTTGCACTTGGGGTATCCCAAGGAGAGTAGATGTGAAATTTGGGCATTGATTTAGAAAGGGTTAATTAAATACCCTTACCATCTGTTAGGGCCTTTTTCCCAAACCAGTTATTGTCATGACACATATGTAACATAGTACTACCAAGCTCCGTTTTTGGGAAGATTTTCCATTGCAATACTGCTACTAAAAAAAGCATCACTTTCTTGTAGATCATTCTAACTAAATTACAAACTTAGATGCGGCACTGCTGGCTTTATCCTAAACTGAAAGCAGTATTTTGGTGATCTTGGTAGATGGTAGAGATGACTGATTCAGTAATAACGGTTGCCTTGAAAGTGAAACTGCTGGCAACAATAGCTTTTCTATTGGTGGCTGCTTTTCTCACAACAAAGCTAACTGCAAGGTAACTTTCTGAAGTGTCAAAGGATGTTCCAGCGATGACACATTTTGGTGGTGGTTGTTTTTCTGTCAGCAATAAAGCGGGCAGTGAAGTTGGTGGGAGTGGAAGAGCTGATGAATACAGTGGTAGGGAAGCGTACCGTATTTTCATGGTGCAACAACTACCTCCGTAAATATTCTTCCCTTGAAGTTCCTACATGGCACTTGTTGCATCTAGAGAGGAAGCAAAATATACTAAAGCTTGTAGCTCAATTCCATCAGACATCAACACTTCAATATGTTGCACCAATCTTTTATTAAAAGCACACAATTAATTACATAAGTAAGTTCTCATTCAACTTTCTCTCCATAGCCTCTTAACCACATCAGCTCATAAGTCATGACACATAATTAACCTTAAGACAAGTTTTTCAAAAGTGATGACTGCAATCTGCAAAGGGATTTTTATAGGTTAGGTAGGATGAAGCAATGATGACAACAACAAAAGAAAAGACTCTATCTGGTTGGACAGGGCGGTGCATAGATGTGGCGCATGGACCAGCTGCGGGGCGGGGGTCAATGCTCTCAGGTCGGGTTTCCGGAAGATGAGAAGGAAACTTGGGATGGCGAGATAAAAACGGAAGTTATTCTGAAAGGAATGGTGCTTAGGGGATGCCGGTAGTGTGTTGAAGTGCTACTGGTGCTAGGTTTCTTGTTGAAGTTGACAAGGTGAGTTTACATGGTGGTGCTGTTTTTTAGTGAAAAACATTCGAGAAGAATAGACCAAAAAATTATCTTTGGAGTTGCTGTAGCAGAAATAGCATGCTGGAGTCATGTGATTGGAGCTTTGGTAATGAGTTCTCGTAGAAAGGGGTGCAACAGGGATGCAAACTTGATGTCACACTATACGTCTATACCCGATTACCAGTAGTCCAGTATAGGATTACCTATTCAATAACCGGATATGTGTGAGCATAAAAAATCACAGATATGTAGTGTTTTTTTGTCACGGGACTACAAGAGACCTTCAGACTCACCAGTGAAGGACAAAAGGATATTTATATATGTATGATAATATTAGTATACAATAGCTCTGTTTATACCCAGAATCAAAGTCAAGAATGTATTTATGGTTGGGCCAAGCCTATCATGGTTAGGGTTAATCATCTTAATTGCTGTACAACAGAGTATAATTAGTGCAAGCATCGGTGTAACATTTCCCAATACTTTAACTGATTATAGGGGTTAGACAGTTTGAATTTTCAATGCGATGAATGCTATTCCTTTTTTACTCCAGTAGGCAGATTAAAAGTGCGTTGACTGTCCACATGGTTGTCAACATTGGTTCACTATGCTCTATTTATGAGTGAAAATTTTCTGAAGTTTTTTAAGTTGATTCACTTTTTAGATGTTATATTGATTGCTTGTAGGGCAGAGGCACTAGCGATCCAACTCAAACTCTGGAAAAGCTTTACTCGCTGTTATTGATAACTGGGCATGTTTTAGCTGATGAAGGAGAGGGCGAGACACCCTTGGTAATTGGGATTCTCTCTTTCATATATTGCATTTTTAATGGATCATGCTAAATACGTAATATATATTGATACAGAGTTCACTTCTTGATGAAGATTGCATCCAACAATTGGGTTTGTTCATTCATGAAAATATATATTGCTTACTTTTTTTCATTATTCTTCATTTCTTTTGTGGTTTACAGGAATCTGTCTCTAGTCTGATTAATTGCTTTCACTTGCAATGTGATACTATGAATGCCATATTTTCATGCATGACTTTTGGGTTATCGGGGGCATCATTTAAAAGGTTTAGAGCCCGTTTGGTAATACCCAAATCATTGCATTGACTGATTTTGCTGAAATTTATGAAGTTCTGACTTAAGTGTCTGGATTGGCTGATTCTGCTAATTTATGAAAAAATTATATTTAAAATATATTTTATTATTTAAGTAAAGAAAAATTTATATGAAAAATAGCTATTATGATCTTCAACAGTAACTTTAGCCAATGCAGCCAGAAAACTAATTCCAACTTTATTTTTTCTTATTATTACACAATTCAACGCGTGAAATCAAAATTTATGTGTTTGGTGAAAAATTTCACCGATAAGCCTGATAAGCCAAATAACAGGGTCACCAAACGGGCTCCTAGTACAAATGTGAATTACGTACGATGGCATCACTGTGACACTAACAAAGAGGAGGTCACAGGTTCGAATTCCATCCCAGTTCAAGGATGTTGGCCTTAACAGAACAAATACTATAATAGGTTAGAAAGATTTGTCAAAAAAAAAAAACTAAATGCTACTCCCTATACCCCGAATAAGTTATCTTATTTGGGTTTGTATGTATGGTACTTAATAAATAAAGTGATTGAAAAAGTAAAAGATGCAATTGAGATTCAAGTAAGTAATTTAAAATGGTATGAACTAAATACTTTTTGTAAAAAAGAAATAAGAGGATTATTTTGTGACAACCCGAAAAGACAAAAACAAAATAGCTAATTAGGGATAGAGGGAGTACCCATTAATATTTAGACACTATAATCAACCATTATCTAAATCTAAATAGAAAGAAAAAATCATCTATGCAAAAAGTAAAATACTAAAGAAGGGAAAAGATTAATCAAGAGAAGCCCATAAAAAACGAAGATTCTTTAATTGATTAGTTGCTTTTGGATAATCAACTTAGAGTTTTTCACTTCTCCGTAGACATAAGAGCTGGAGGCACTCTTATTATTTTATTGGGGACACTTCTATTTTTTGTACTAAAAGATAACTACATAAAACTAAAAATTACCATTTTATTGGGGGCATGTGCCCCCATTCAACAAGATGTATGTCCGCCCCTGCTGTCTGGACTTTTATGCTCCAGACAACAATCAATATGTTTGTCTAAGCTCTTCATGATGTCTATACTTGACTCCTTTATGAACTTTTATTTGCTTCAGCCTAGACAAATCTCTGTCATATATTAACGGATGTCATTTATGTAATATATCAGGTGCCAAGGGCTATACAAACCCAATTTAGTCACATTATGGAGACTGAAAAGCATCCAGTTGTCATACTCTCTGGGCAAGTTTTCTCGTTTTCTTCTTGTTAACATGGCTACTTGAAAAGTATTGATCTACATTGTACAATTGTTCACGGCATGATATCTCATTCATTTTGAAAAAATTCATGCACGGAATGCATACTCTGTCTATCAAAGTTTAGTTCCAAAAGTATTAGTTCTTGGCCTATCTGTTCCTTATCTTTTTATTGAGTGGTGCGGGCATGGTGTTAACTGTTAAGGTCCCTTGGTATGAACATATAATAATTTCCCAGAGCTAATTGGTTGGTGTGGGTTTAGTACACTGTTAAAGTTTAGACTTTCAACTTTGAGGCTATTGGAAAATGATGCTAACATGTGTAAAGTGTAAACTGTCACAATCTTCCTCACTTTTTTTTGTCATTTTCCTGTAAATTTCTCTTTTTTTGTACAAGTTTATTGATCTGGGAAGTTATGTTCAACTAATAACGATATCCATTGTATACAATTTAACGCAATCCACATGTGTAGAATTTCAGCTATCATGTCGGATATGTGATTCTTTGTTGACAAAATTCTTGCAATATGAGATCATGGGTTTTAAGTTTTCTATCATTTAATCAATTTAGAGTTATTCTGTTATCCAATTTCTTTCGCTATATCCATGCATCCTTCTTTTTATTCCTGTGGCAGATCTATAATAAAATTTGCTGAGCAGAGTTTAGATCCAGAGTTGAGAGCATCCTTTTTTAGCCCTAGACTTATGGAGGTAGGTAGTGTACCGATTTTTTGTTAAATTAAGATCTTCTCGTGACTGAACTTTTCGCTTTTCTGCACTAGTTTTCTGAAGATGTTTCTTCAATCTCCCTTTAAGTAACACAAACTATTAATTATTTGAATCAAGTGACTTGATTCAAAAAAATTATACAAACTAACACAAGCTAACAACTAACAAAAGCTAGCTGTAACTTCCAAACGGTTTTAACAGTTGAGCTGCTAGAATCCTTACCCATGCCTTATTAGCCTTGCTGACTCACTGGATATGTATTTCCACGTATAACAATCCTTCTCCTTAAGATAAGCTTGACATCAAGCTTATTATAGAGCAGCTATAAAGTCTGGAAACCTCTTAAAAATGTCATCATAGAGTTCCCAAATATCATCCTCATTATCTCCATTCACCCATTGTATCTACCAGTAAACTGCTGCTGCGTTTCCCCTTCTTGTTATCTTCCTGTCTAATACAACTAAAAAAAATGACACCCCATCCCTGAGGGCCCCTCAGAACTGACCTGACAGTTATCTGAGAGGATGTAAATTGAGAAATTGAGCTTTGATCACACTCTGATGGAAAGAGAGCGAGTTCTGTCCCAAGTCATTGCTTGGAGTTGAACCCGGGACCTCTCCCTTGTGACACCCTCTTCCTACCAGGTGAGCTACGCTCCCCGGTCCTATCTAATACGGTGAGCTACGCTCCCCGGTCCTATCTAATACAGCTAAAGGTTGCACCTTTAGTAGTTTGTGACTTCGTGCTCATCTAGTATAGGTAAGTAGCTTTCAACATGAATCGCCCCATGATGTTTCTTGAGCTAAGAAATATGAAACACGGGGTGTATCTTGGAATGTTCAGGAAGCTGCAGTTTATACGCCACCTTGCTCACTCTCTTTTCGATTGCAAAAGGTCCAAAGAATTTAGGGGCGAATTTTTTTATGCCTCCTGTAAACAAGAGAGTGCTGTCTATAGGGTTGCAATCTTCCTCCAAGAACTCCTTATCAGTTCGATGTTTGTTAGCTTGAATGTTCATCCTATCGTGGGCTCTTTTCAAATGAAACTTGAGCAGTTTAATACATTCTTCTTTGGCCCTTAAACTCCTATCCACTGCCTCCACTGTACTATCTCCAGCCACATAAGGATATTGCATCTCCGGAGGCTGACCATACACCACCTCATAGGGTGTTCTTCCAATGGAAGAGTCATAATTGGTGTTGTACCACCATTCTACTAAAGGAATCCAGACTGCCCACTCTTTCGGATTTTCTCCAGTCATGCACCTCAAATATGTTTCCAATCCTTTATTGACGATCTCAGTTTGACCATCTGTTGTACCACCCTCAAACAGTGGTATGCAGTAGATAACAAGAGATCTACCTGCTGTAATTTGAACAACTCTTGCCGAAATTTGCTTAGGAAGATTCACAAACTATTGTTTTAGGCATTCCATGTAGCTTAAAAACATTATCCATATACTCCCTCCGTCCCGTTAAGATTGTCCCGTTTTACTATTTCGGTCCGTCCCACTAAGATTGTCCCATACCAAATTTGGTAAAATTTGTGTGGCTCTAAATCATTCTTACTTTATTCTTACTTTATCAATTCAATATCGACCACATAAACCACTTTTTATTAATTTGCGTGTCACTCCCTCTTGTTCCATTGTTAGTGGGACGGAGGGAGTATGATTTAGCTACTTTGCTTGAAGAGAAAGGATGAGTTAATAGAATGAAATGAGCATACTTACTCAAACGATCCACTACCACTTGAATGGTGTCCTTCCCTTGAAATTTAGGTAACCCCTCTATGAAGTCCATAGAGATGTTAGTCCAAATAGCTTCAGGAATGGGAAGGGGTTGCAAAATTCCAGCTGGAGCTTGGAGGGGTTTATTTTGCTGACAGATTCCACATTCTTGAATAAATACCCTGACAGGTCCCTGCTCTTTTCAGTGTAGCCTGTACTTTAGAGTGACCCCCTAAGGCTGAACTTTGCATCATGTTAAAAATCTCCTTCCTGAGCTCCTGATCTCTGCCCACTACTACCCTTCCCTTCCTCAGGATTTTGTCATCCTGTCAGGAGTACTTAGGGTTAGTGGCAACTCATTCTTTTAGTTGTTTAATCAATAATTGACTGCTCTCATCAGCCCAACTATTCATGATTCTGTTCATCAATTCCGATCTGACTTCAGACAGGATGATACTTGTTGATTTAGGAGGAGAAGCTTTTTGTATTACTTGTTCAGATCATACATCATGACTCCCATATATATAGGGAAGTAAATGGTACATTAAATGACAAAAGAAAACTAAAAGTCATAAAGGAAAATGAAAAGTTAAGCTACTGGAAAGTCTGGAATATAAAACAACATATGCTTTAAATGCTATTTTCCAACACTCCCCCTCAAGCTGGAGCATATATATCATGGGCTCCAAGCTTGCTACATATATAATCTATTCTTGGTCTTCTAAGAGGCTTATTGAACACATCTGCCAATTGATCTTTTGAATTCACAAAAGTAGTGATGATGTCTCCAGATTTGATCTTGTCTCTGAAGAAATGACAGTCCACTTCTATATGTTTGGTTCTTTCATGAAAAACTGGATTTGTTGCAATGTGTAGGGCTGCTTGGTTATGACATGTCAACCTCATGGGTTTGAATTTGCAGAAATTGAGTTCTGACAGAAGATTTTTAACCCAAATTAACTCACGTGTTCCAAGAGCCATCGCACGATATTTGGCTTCTGCACTTGATCGTGCCACCACTTCTTATTTCTTACTTTTCCAAGAAATCAAATTTTCACCCAAAAGTATACAATAACCTGTGGTGGATCTTCGATCCCATGGGCACCCAGCCCAACCTGCGTCAGTATAGCCCACAATTTCTGTGTGTTCGTGATTCTGAAATAACAACCCTGTACCTGGTGCTTGTTTAATGTATCTTAAGATACGAGTGATAACATTCCAGTGGCTCTCACACGGTGATTGTAAAAACTGACTTGCAACACTTACGGCAAATGAGATGTCAGGACGTGTAATAGTGAGGTAAAGAAGTTTTCCAACAAGTCTTCTATATCTACCGGGATTTGATATAGGCTCCCCCTGTCCCGGTAGAAGCTTGTCATTAGGATCCGTCGGCGTATCAATTGGCTTACAGTTTGTCATACCAGCTTCTTCAAGAATATCTAAAGCATACTTTCTTTGTGATATGTACACTCCTTGTTTTGATTGTGCAACTTCAATACCTAGAAAGTATCTCAATTTGCCGAGATCTTTTGTTTCAAAATGCTGAAATAAATGCTTCTTAAGAAGTTTTATTCCCTCTACATCATCACCTATGATCACAATATCATCCACGTAAACCACAAGGTAGATATTAAGACCCTTTTGGATTCTGTAAAATACAGAATGGTCAACTTTACTTTGAATCATGTTACATCTTTGTACTACTTCATTGAACCGTCCAAACCAAGCACGTGGGGACTGCTTCAACCCATACAATGAGTGTTTGAGGCGGCAAACTAGATCAGCTCCCCCAGAAGCAATAATACCCGAAGGTTGTTCCATATAAACCTCCTCCTTTAGATCTCCATGCAGGAATGCATTTTTAATATCTAATTGATGTAAGGGCCACTATCGTATTGCTGAAAGGTTTCCCCAGCACCGACTTTAGATAGAGCACCTGCACCTTCCCCTTTCTGTAAAGATTTATAGTCCAACCTCAATAGTTTGGGCAGGCATTAACTCTGAAAAGGAGTAGTAATCTTTTGCTCCAACCAATACTTGAGACTGAAATGATCAGTCTTGATAACAAAGTGATTCCCAGTGACCCTGTCAAATAAGGTCTCCATTTGTCCACTGCAAAAACTATTGCTAGGAGTTCCTTTTCATAAGTGGATAGAGACCTATTCTTATTAGATAAGGCCTTACTAATAAAGGCGATGGGGTGCTGATTCTGAGATACCACTGCTCCAATGCCTATGTCTGAAGCATCTGTCTCATTTACAAAAGGTATTGAGAAATTTGGCAAAGCCAAAACTGGATCTTGAGTCTTGACTAATAGCTTGTTTTAAGTCAGCAAATGCTATTTCAGCCTCTTTAGACAATCAATCAATCAATCATCATATACCCCAGTGCCGCAAAGGCTCCCACCTATGGTGGAATAAGGGGGGTCGGATGTACGCAGTCTTACCCCTGTACTAAAGCACAGAGAGACTGTTTCCGTATGACCCATAATGAAAATCGCGCCCAAAAATTGCATGGACTGACTGCTGCTTCAAAACAAAGAAGCGCAGACAGTTTGGTGAGCCATTTTGCTTTATTCCATCATATTCTCAAGCCAAAAAATAATGAATCTTTGGCTCCATTGCAAATGATGGAAATCAGCCTCTTATAAACTTCCTGTAATATCAGCCTCTTTAGACCAAGAGAAAAAATTCTTTTTGAGAAAATTGGTTAGAGGTTTGCTTAGAATTCCATAGCTTCTTATAAACTTCCTGTAATATCCCGTAAGGCCAAGGAATCCTCAGAGTTCTTTAATAGTCTTTGGAACTGGCTAACTGATCATAGCATGGATTTTAGATTAGTGATGGCAACGGGGCGGATCGGGGACAGGTCCACATAAAACCGAAACCGCCTCGTTGGATTAATGTTTGCCCCAAAACCACCCCATTACCCGTTCGGGTAATTTTTATTGGCCTTTTGGCCTGGATATTACTAAAAATAGGATATAAGACAAAAAAGTGAAACATTTTAAAAAAATCCAAAAATGTGATTAACAACAAATTAGCCCCTGCAATTCAAAGTGACTCCAGCTACAGTGACTCTGGCCAAGTGACTGTCCAACGGCCATAGTGACTGCCCCACCGCCACAGTGACTGCCCTGCCGCCCACAGTGACTGCCCCGCCGCCCACAGTGACACTCCGTCTCCGGCCATAGTGACTGCGGTAGAAGTTACTCCAAATGTAGTGACTACGGCAAAAGTTACTCCGACCACAGTGATTGCCGGCCAGTGAATGTCGCCGTCATCCTCCGCCACCGACCGCCGCCCACCCCCAGTCACCTCCCCAGCCCCACCACACCCCATCCCCAGCCCCACAACACCTCGCCCTAGCCTGCACAATTGCTGCACCATCCTAAGTCCTATCCCCTCCCTTCCCCTGCCACCACCCCCACACCCAGCACCCTCCCCAGCCCCCTCCGACCACCGTCGCAGAACACCACCTCATTTGCTAACACTAGATCTGTGTTGTGGCAGGAACTCAGATCTAAAATAAAGAAGGAAAAGCCCTCAAATTTGATCTGGAATATCGACTGTGCGGTCAGATCTGCTCTATAATGGAGATGTGGCGGTGATTTGCAGTCAAGAAAGGTGAAGAAGAAGAATAAAGGTCTGGTCTCTGGATGGTTGTTGCAGCAGAGAGGCTAGACCGGCACAGAGAAGACGCCATGAACGTGAGAAGGAAAAGGTGCGTCCACAGAGATGAAGGGAGTTCGGCGTGGCGCCATGGCCGTCTGGAGAGAGAATCGCCATGGTTGTGGCCTGTGGGAGGGAGAAGTGCAATAGTCTGCGAGAGAGAAGACGATGCGTGATTGTGTGCGGAAGACAATTTAGGTCACATTTTTAGGCAAAATGTAAAAGAGTCATGTTTTGGGAAACGAAAACACCCCTGGTGATACGCCTGCCATTTTTTCATTTTTATTTGAACCGTACCTGCCCCAACGGGGAATCGGTTTATCCACGGGTAACCGTTTCCCCAAATGATACCAAATAACCATTTTTTTGGAAAACAAATAACCAATTTTTAATCCTACTTGTTATTTATATATTCAAAGCACCCTAAAACATACAAAAGTAAACATTTAAGCAATCAAGCAGACTGGCCTAAATTCATTAGTATGACATGCACCTAATATCTCTTGTAACATAATAAAAAAGTAGTAATCGTCCCAGAATCCAAATTCCAAAAACAGGTTTAGGCCTGTATTTAGTTTTAAACCTAAAAAAGTAGTATACTTTTTAGCATTATTTATATGATATATACTATTTAGTATACACAATTTAGCATATATACTTATTAATCCTATATATAAAAAGTTATAATTCATTAATAATGTTACGGATCGGGTAACGGTGCGGGGCGGTTTCGGGGCGGATAACAGGGCGGATTAGTATAGAACCATAACCGCACCATTAACCATTTAAAAAATTCGGGTATTCCCCGCCCCGTACCCATTCCCCAGTCAAACCGGTTTTCCCCAGTTTGACCAAATCGGTTCGGTGCGGGTATCCAACGGGCCGGCCGAAATTGCCATCTCTATTTTAGATTCATCAATGGAAAGTGGAAACTCCCTGCTCAGAAATGATATGTCCCAGATATTCACCTTCTGCATCCCAAAAGAACATTTACTGGCCTTAGCATACAACTCATTCTCTTAAAGAAGCTGCAGAGCTAATTGCAGATGATTAGTATGACCTAAACTAGGGCTGTAAATCCGAATATCATCAAAGAAGACCAGAATGAACTTCCTCAAGTAAGATCGGAATATAAGTTGATTAGATTCTGAAAAGTTGAAGGCGCATTGGTGAGACCAAAGGACATGACTAAGAACTTATAATGGCCCTCATGTGTTCTGAAGGCAGTTTTCTCAATATCCTCTTTCTTCATCCTGATCTGCCAATATCCAGATCTCAGATCAATTTTAGAGGAGTATTTAGAGTCATTTAACTCATCCAGTAACTCATCAATTATTGGAACGGGAAATTTATCTTTAATAGTGTGCTTTTTTAGTTCCTTGTAATCAACACAGAATCTCCTTGTTCCATCCTTCTTTTTAATCATGACAATAGGAGAGGAATAAGGACTGTGGCTGTTCCTTATGATTCCATCATCCAACATTTCCTTAGTGAGCTGTTCAATAACATCCTTATAAATTAAAGGATATCTATATGGGCGCACATTAACTGTAACAGTTCCTGGAGTTAAATGGATCTGATGGTCTTGCACATTGACTGGAACAGTTCCGTGACGAGGCAGCTGCTTAGGTTCCTCAAAAACCTCAGGGAATTGTTGTAACACCTCCCTTATGACTGCAGGACAAGAGGGGAAATGATCCTTGTCTCTCTGAGATTTCATATTCCCCTCTAATTGAGGTTGCATCTTAATCATGTATAATTTAACCCATTATGACTGCCCTTCTTTTGGATATCCTTGCACACTTGTTTCCCACTCATTCCCTTCAACTGTCTTCCCTGCTTTCCCCTCAGAACCACCCTTCTTTCTTTATACACAAACTCCATAGTTAGTTTCACAAAGTCCCATTTAATTGGACCTAATGAAGCCAACCACTACACTCCCAACACCATTTCACATCCTCCAAGTGGAACTAGCATGGTATTGGCCACAAAATCATTACCATGAAGACTCCATTGAAATCTGGGGCAAGTTGTAGTGGTCACCATTTTCTCCCCATTAGCTATCGGTACTGCTAAGGGGTATGATTGTCTGATTTTACACCCTAACCTCTTGGCAGTATGTGTGTCCAAAAAGTTATGTGTACTCCCTGAATTAATGAGTATATGGAGTTCATTATGTTTCACCTTTCTTGTGACTCTCACTGTTTGGTAATTATTATACTCAATAAAAAGCATGCAAGGATATCAGGGACTGATTTTCAGGCAGATTAGTTTCCTGAAAATCATTTTCGTACCAGTTCTCAATAGATTCTGCAGCTTCTCCCATCACAGCTCCCTCCATCTGGTTATCTTCTTCAATTGGAAGAATCTGAATCTTGTAAATCTGAGCCTTATATTTATGTCCCGAGAAATACTGCTCATCACAATAGAAGCATAGATTGTTCCTTCTTCTTTCTTCCACATTTCTTGGCATTGGTAACTTCTTTCCTATATTTTCATTACCCTTGTTAAAAGATGCAGATGGTACTGGATTAGGGAGTAAACCCACTGATTTAGGGGTTAACATTCTGAGTGGGAGCATAGTTTTTATAGCTATACCTTTCTTTCTTGAAAGCATTGAGGCTATTTTCCTGTAACCGAGCATACTCCATAGCTTGCAGAAGATTTCTTGGTTTAAAACCTTTCACAAAATGCTTGATGGTAGGGTTTAAGCCCCCAATAAAACTGTCTAACAGAAATTCGTCTGACAAATGATCATTTCTTTGCAACGGTAGACTCTTAAGATGTTCTAACTGGATCGTTGTATTCATCCAAGGTATTTAACTGTTGCAGCATATTGAAATCCTCCACAACATTGCTTCCTAATTTCTCGTTGAACCCAGCACATACACCTATCACAAATTGTTCCCAATTTACATTTTTGTGGACAGATTACAGATATATAGCTAGAATACCAGGATTCAGCTCTATTAGTCATATGAATGGAAGCTAAATCGACTTTCTGCTGTGGTTCCACCTTACACAACTCAAAATATCTCATGCATTTCTGAATCCAAGTCCTAAGATTATTGCCTGAAAATGAAGGAAATTCAATTTTGGGGAAAAAGGCAGATATTCTATAACCTTCCCGCTTATAAGGTGTGAAATGTTCTTGATGAGAAGAGGAAGCACTACCAGGTCCCTTGTCAGTGTCTCTTTTGCATTCTAGAAGTAGGATTAACGCATCCAGTTTCTGTTGCGTCTCAGAAAACTTCATCTCATTTTTTAGATCCGGTCATCCATTTTTTATGATATTGCCGCCACTGTCAATTTCTTTGCCCAGATTGAGTTTAATCAAGGTCTCTTAGTGCTGTAATGGCGGAAGGCAAGTCCCAGCTCGAGCTCTAATACCAATTGATATACTCCAGGACTGATCGAGGAATACACTGTCTCGAAGTAGGAATTCACATTTCAGAAGAGGAATTCAAACTATAGAACAGAAGATAGATGAAGAATACAAAGAGAGTTTATTTATGAAAGTCATTTACAAGCTACCTTTCCTTCTCTATCGACCAATATTATATATAGTTATATACAAGGGCTACCTATTACAAACTAACACAAGCTAACAACTAACAGAAGCTGGCTGTAACTTCCAAACTAACACAAGCTAACAACTAACAGAAGCTGGCTGTAACTTCCAAACGTTTTAATCGTTGAGCTTCTAAAATCCTTGCCCGTGCCTTATTAGCATTGCTGACTCACTGTATATGTATTTCCACGTATAACAGACAGAAACTAGTTCCAAGGGGGAGACACCCAGGAAGTGTCTGTTCAAAAACTCTTGATGATTGTCTCGATACTGAACATATTTAATCATTATAATACTTGTGTCTTTATTATTTAATCATTATATTACTTTCTGCATGTCACTATGTGTCGCTTAAAATGAGACCTTAATGCTCCAGTTAGCGCAATAAAGACAAAAAAATGGTCCATCGATAAGACACATTTTTTAGAAGTTATTGTGGAAACCCTAGTAGTATTGGGCTTAGCCCATTTGTATAGGAAACCCTATTACTCTAAATATAGCTATAAATATAGCTTCTTGTATAGTATTTTTAATCATCAAGTATATGAAATAAAACAATACTTGTTCACATGGTATCCGAGCCATATATGTCTTTAGTTATAGTATTCTTAATTTCCAGCGAGAAAGTCCGCCGTGAACGGGAGGAGCGTTTGGTGTTTGAGCAATTTCCGGTAGTGATATATCAAACCACACCTACCGCCATCCTCAGTACACCATCGCAACCTAACGTTTGAAACTACACCTCCGCTGCACCTTCCAAGCACTGCCACGCGCCGCCGCCGATTGCTAGTGCCTTTACCTTTCTTTGCAGATCTCTCTCTTTCTACTCATCTTGAGCTCACACAGAGGACACACTGAAGATATGTGACTCCCGGCGACCAAAACAACATAAACCAGCCACTCATCGGACAACCCACGCGCCGCCACCGATCTCACGCGCAGCCGCCGATCTCACGCGCCGCCGCCGATCTCACGCATCGCTCGTATCGGTCGTCGCCGTCTCTCTGGCTGCTCGCCGCTGCTCTGGCCAGTGCTCTACCTATTTAACGGAATACCAGGTAGTTTCTTCAGCTGCTTCATTGCTCTCTGGTTTGCTCTCTGGTCTGCTCTCTTGGTCAACACAGTCTAGCAGTCCTGCGAAGGTCTTGGTCAACCCACTCCAGCTGGATTACTTTTGTTTTTCTATTATTGGCAAATTGCTGCCGTGAGTTCTAGTGAAGCGTTGATCCCCTCTGCAGGTTTTATTTTTTTAATTTCTCATTTGTTTGCTAATTTTAGCTTTTCATTCTTCTTTAGAAAAAGCAAAAAAAAAAAAAAAAAAAAAAAAAGATAAAAGAAAAAAACAGTACAAAAAAAGGTCCTTTATGAGTTCTGACAGAGGAAACAACACCGGATACTCAAGATGGAATCGTCCTAAATGTGATTTTTGCCATAAAATTGGTCATACTAAAGACAGGTGTTGGAAATTACATGGGAGACCTCCCTCAGCCCATGTTGCTCAGCTCCCACCATCTCCCATTGTTCTATCACCGGAAGAATATGCAACTATCAGCAATTTAAGGTGACTAATATGTCTTTATCCACACCCGATGTGTCTACCGCTTGTGTTTCAAACACAACAGACTCATGGATCATTGACTCAGGTGCCTCAGATCATATTTCTGGTAATTACCAAGCAGCGACATCTTCCTTTGATTACTCTTGCTAATGGCCTTCAAACTTCGGCTTCGGGTATTGGGCAAGCACTTCCATTTTCATCCTTACCTTTAGACCCAGTCTTATATGTCCCTAACACCCCTTTTAACCTTGTCTCTGTCAGTAAAATTACATGTGCTCTTAGTTGTTTCGTAACATTTTCTACTGATTCTGTGATTGTGCAGGACCGTTGTACGGGGAAAACGATTGGCGTCGGACATGAATCTCAAGGTCTGTATCACCTCCATCCTCTTGATCCAATCGCTTGTGTTTCAGTTGAACCTGCTATTACCTTACACAACCGTCTGGATCATCCTAGTCTCTCAAAGTTTCAACATATGGTCTAGGTTTCTCAAATCTTTCATCTTTAGATTGTGAGTCATGTCACCTTGGAAAACAACCTCGTAAATCCTTTCCAAGGCGAGTCAATAAACCGGCTACATCACCGTTTGATTTAGTTCATACGGATGTATGGGGTCCATATCGAGTCACTTCTACTTTAGGTTTCCGTTATTTTGTTATTTTTGTGGATGATTTTTCCCGTTACACATGGTTGTTCTTAATGAAAGAGCGTTTTGAATTGTTTCATAATTTTCAAACTTTTTGTGCTGAAATTCAAACTCAGTTTGGTCATTCTATCAAAATTTTACGCAGTGACAATGCTAAAGAATTTTTTGGGGGCATCCTTTAATCAATTCATGACATCACGGGGTATGCTTCACCAATCATCTTGTGTTCACACGCCTCGACAAAATGGGGTTGCTGAACGCAAGAACCGACACTTGGTTGATACTGCTTGTACCCTATTATTACATTCCCATACACCGCCTCAGTATTGGGCAGATGCTGTGCTCACTGCGTGTCATTTAATAAATAAAATGCCTTTCTCAGTTCTTAATAATGAAATTCCCTGTTCTATTTTGTTTGTTGCTCGTGATTTATTTCCATTACCACCTCATGTGTTTGGGTGTGTGTGTTATGTCCATGTTACGACACCTGGATTAGCTAAAAGTCGGCTAGGTCAATAAAATGTATCTTTCTTGGATATTCGCGACTCCAAAAGGGTTATCGTTGTTATTCTCCATTACTTAAGAAACATTTTATTTCGGCCGATGTCACTTTCATTGAGTCGTCCTTTTACTATCCATCATCTTCAGTTGATACCCCATCATGTTTGGACTTCACCTCATATCTCCGGCCCATCCATCAAGATACTCCCCATCTGATGAGCACCCAAACTTCCCTCCTATGTCAGACCGTCCACTACAGGTATACCATCGACGTCCTCGACCTCCTCCCATTGAGCCCATCGTGGCCACGCCCGTTGATTCCCCTATGACGGATCCTGCATCACCTACTCCAGCACTTGAAACCACTCAGGATGATTTGCCCATTGCCCTTCGAAGAGGTACGCGTTCCACATTAAATCCACATCCCATATATAACTTTTTGAATTATCACCGTCTCTCTACCCCTTACTATGCTTTCATTTCCCACCTGTCTCATATATGCATTCCTAAAACTACACATGAGGCACTGGCACGCCCAGAGTGGCGTAAAGCCATGTTGACTGAGATGGAGGCTCTTCATTCTAGTGGGACGTGGGACTTAGTCTCCCTTCCCACTGGTAAATTAGTCGTGGGATGTTGGTGGATTTACACAGTTAAAGTTAAAGTTGGGCTTGATGGGGAGATTGATCGTTTTAAAGCACGCATGGTGGCAAAAGGGTATACTCAAATATATGGTTTGGATTACACTGACACTTTTTCTCCTATAGCGATGATTGCATCAGTTCGTTTGGTTTTATCCATGGCAGCAATGAGCCGCTGGCCATTGTTCCAATTGGATATTAAAAATGCATTCCTTCACGGAGATCTACACAAGGAAGTTTATATGGAGCAACCACCTGGATTTGTTGCTTAGGGGGAGTCTGGTATGGTGTGCAGATTACGTCGTTCATTATATGGCTTGAAGCAATCTCCACGTGCATGGTTTGGGAGGTTTAGTGACGTTGTCTGCAGCTTTGGCATGACTCGCAGTGATGTCGATCATTCTATATTCTACAGACATTCTGCTGGCAACAAATGTATTTATCTTGTTGTGTATGTTGATGACATTGTCATTACAGGTAGCGATGATCAAGGAATTGCGCTCCTCAAGCAACATCTCTTTAGCAAATTTCAAACAAAAGACTTGGGAAAGTTGAGATACTTCCTTGGAATTGAGGCCGCACAGTCTCAAGATGGAATTGCTCTCTCACAAAGAAAGTATGCCTTGGATATTCTTGAGGAAACAGGTTTGTTAGATTGCAGGCCAGTGGATACACCAATGGATCTGAACGTTAAACTCTTATCAGAACAGGGAGATCTTTTGCCCAACAAGGAAAAATATAGAAGACTCATCGGCGAATTGAATTATCTTACCATCACATAACCATATATTTCATTTGCGGTAAGTGTTCTTAGTCAGTTTCTTGATAAGCCATGTACTGGACACTGGGATGCAGCTATCCGAGTTTTGAGATACATCAAGAAAACTCCAGGGCAAGGATTGTTGTTTGAAGATCGAGGCCACCATGATATTGTGGGATATTGTGATGCAGACTGGGCCGGATGTCCGATGGATAAAAGTTCCACTTTGGGATATTGCATCTTGATTGGTGGAAACTTAATTTCATGGAAAAGTAAGAAACATGATGTGGTTGCTAGATCTACTGCTGAAGCAGAATATCGTGCAATGGCCCTTGCTACATGTGAAATCTTATGGTTGAAGTATCTTCTCCAAGAGTTAAAATATGGGAACACAAAACCGGTTCAACTCATGTGTGATAATCAAGCTGCAATGCACATCGCATCAAATCCGGTATATCATGAGAGGACAAAACATATTGAAGTTGATTGTCATTTTATCCGAGAGAAGATCACGAGTGGACATATCATCACAAAATATGTGAACACAACTGAACAACTTGCAGATATTTTAACTAAGTCTCTTAGAGGTCCTAGAGTGGAATATATTTGTAACAAGCTTGGTACATATGATTTATATGCTCCAGCTTGAGGGGGAGTGTGGAAACCCTAGTAGTATTGGGCTTAGCCCATTTGTATAGGAAACCCTAGTACTCTAAATATAGTTATAAATATAGCTTCTTGTATATTATTTTTAATCAGCAAGTATATGAAATAAAACAATACTTGTTCACAGTTATGTTATGACTTAATGTCTTAATGTAACTCTTTTTCGACTTTGTTCGGTTGTTGTTCAGGTCCAATGGGGTTATCTATTTAGATAGATTTGGTTTGGTATATAGTTTTTGGTTATTGCGAGGTATGGGGAGATCCGCAATTAGAATAACATTAACTGGGCTACAAAGATTTCTAGGGGCAGGGTTGCACGATGATTCTGAGGATAATGATGTGGTCTCTTTTGTCAAAAAGGGACTGGAGATGCTTCAAACTGAAATTGGCAAACAGTTCACAACAAAAAAGAATAGGGTTGGGGTTTACCACTTTTTATGACTTTTAGGGGAATAACATGTCAAGTAATAAACTGCTCCTTCTATCCCAATGCTACAATCATTGTGGGGAGTGAAACGCTTATTAGGAATGTGAAATTGTGTCATTGTGTGGTTTATTTAAATGGATAGAAAAATATCAACCACACAATTCTTTCCATGAAAGCAAAGTGAAGTTCATTGTGAGACAGCCAAAATTGAAATAGTGAACTTTATATTGGGACAAGGAGAGTGCTGCTTTTATTGATAAACTTTTAACTTACAACTTCATAATGTCTAGACTATCAGAATGCTTATATAGAGAAATAATGGGCCTAAACCCAATAGAAAACCTAATGACCTCAAACCTTAAACCTTTTGAGAATCAGAAACTTAGCACTTCCTAAACTAGGCTCACTATTGTTCTATAGTTACTGCTTTTATACATTAACGCTAGACATCTGCGCAGGGGGCTAAGTGAAACAATACATAACGTGTGTAGTATATGGTTCTAATCCCAACGACTAAGACAATATTGAATGTGCTGGCTGTAAACGCATTACGTGCATGTCTTTTGCATCACATGCCAATCTATTGTTGAAGGGTCGATCTCTTTGCATTGTAAACTAGTATTTTGGACATTATCTTTTAAATCATTGTATGAGGATACATTTTTCTTTTTTATATTCATGGTGTTATACTTTTATTAGCCTTTTTTTAATTTATAAAGGCTTGTTTGTTCTGTTTATTGAGTCAGAGTAACTTATGTGAACTGTGTACTGTATAGTGCAGGCAGTAATATGGTTCCTCAGAAGATGGTCTTTAACTTATTTGATGCCACATGAGGAATACAAAGAAAGTAAAACTTCAAAATATTTTACTGAAGGCCCTTATAAGGAAGTGCCGTCTACGTCCTCTAGGAAAGCATTGCTTGATTTTTGTGGCGATCACAATCAGCGCAAGCTTGTGCTCGATATCATTGTTCGCATCTCGATCACCTCACTTATCTCTTATCCTGGTGAAAAAGATTTACAGGTACCAGATATGGAACTACTCTTTACTTTGCATTGATAATACACCGTGAGTTCTTGGCACTAGTCTAGACATTACAACAAAGGGTGCACTATATAGGAACCTTTTAGGAGATGACCAAAGTAGAAAAATGTATACAAAGTATGTATAGAGCTGTCAGATGTTTTCTAATGTGCTCTTAGGTGCTGATATATTTAAACACCCTTGTAAAACTGTTGTATATTCACTAAACTACCTTCTCTTTAAGTTCTCCCTTTAACTATGCATTTTTATCCATAGATAATGACCTATAAACATGATTTTTGTCATACGCAAAAAAGTATTTGTGTCATCAATGCTGAAAACCTGTCTACACTGTATACCCTTTGGAAACAAACCAATCTTTGAGCTTTTCCTCCTCTTCACGGGGGTTAACCTTCACAACCTACATCCATTACACTCATAACAATTTAACTAGGAGGTCAAGGAACAAGTACCAGGGAAGTAAGAATGGTTCATCGGTATGGCCTGGTTTACTGTTTTCAATCAGGATACGCTAAAGCTTCCTTAGCAGATCTAGGAACAGAAACTGAAGATATAGAAGAGGTGGACACAAATTGTGATGGATAAAATGATGATATGATGGGCAATTATACATTGCAAATGAGTTTTTGGTAGGCCGAGTACCAATACTACTAGTTATGTGATGTAACTATATTCTTACGCCGGAGTTCCGGACCTATTTCCTTTCTTTATGTGAGTAAACTATCCAGTGTTTCGGAGGTCCATGATCTGTATCAGTGGCAGTTTGACATAAGGCACTAAAACATAGATAGGGCTCAATGCTCATAGAACTTTTAGAACTTTTGAGGGTAAATTTCCCGTTGTAAAAAAGTCACAGCTCTGACCTTCTATATGTAGCCCAAGCTAACTAAGAGAATGTGTCCCATCAGCTTTCAGAACTTGTAAAATTCTGTAGGGTCGTTGTGCCCACATTGGCTTTTATTCAATGAATAAATGATTAGGTATGTTTCAGTCATCTTGGTTACAGTTCCATGTTTACCTGATTACTAAAAAACTTTTTTTTCTACCTTTGCTTGCCAACATCATCATATGATATATGATCTCCTAGTATTGCTATACTTTCAATGAATAAGTGAGTTTCCTTGTTTTATTCTTTTGTGGCAGGAACTTACTTGCTTTGAATTGCTCCATGGACTGGTTCGGTGTAAGAGTTTTTGTTCACACCTTATAACCTTGGTTAGTTTTCTCTCTTTCTCTCTCTCATTAAGTTGTTCATAGAGAACCGTGATTGATGCACTTAATCCCCTTTTTCCCTTGTGCATCTGCGCACATTGTAAGCTCAGTCAAGTGGCAATTTTACTTTTAAGTGAACCCCATCCAATGCACCTCCTTCCCTGAATTCAATAGGTTACATTTGAACAAAATAATCAAGTACTAACTGTGGGGGTGTTTCTTGTCTTGTACAATTTTTTAATATTTATTTAAGATTTTGACAGAACATAGTTTGTGCACTGTGGTCCTCTGATGAAATTATTTATTTTCAGTGTCTGTCCATGTAATCTTCGACGTGTTTTTTTTTTTAATTTAAAATTTGTTTGATATTTTGTTTCTTTGAATACATTGACTATGGAAATAGTAGTCGTATAGTTTACACTTTACAGAAATGAGTAGAAATAATGCTTATATCATTTTTTATGCTTCAGTGTATTTTAGTATATTTAAAAAAAACTGTGGGGTGTTTGATCTTCTTCTTAAAACTGCTTTTGCTCCTTTGGGGAGCATGAGCAGATATTGGAGTGTTTGGGGAAGTGCAGAAGTACTTCTTAGTGGTCCAAATTGCTTCTAGAAGCACTTTTTGAGAAGCTGGGGGAGACCATCTTTTTCTGATTCTACTTTCGCTTTTAAAAAAGAAGCAGAATCAATTCCAAACACCCCCATGTGACAATAGAAAATTTTAAGTGACACCATTCACATTGTTTTTTTGCAGGATTCTTGGCGTGAGTTGGTACATGCATTTACGAATGAAAAAACTCTTCTCTCACTATATGGTTCTTATCAGGTATCTAACGTCATTTCATTTTTTTTAGCTGGTTTGGGGAGCGTTGATTAAGAAAGATATGCATTATGAACATCATTATTTACTTTGCTTTTGTCTACAGTATTGAAGGGCTGAAGAGAGTCTCATCTCTCTCTTTCCATTGGCTGTCTATGCATTTTTATCTCATATGTGTACCGAGTTGTATATCTCCAACATTAGCCTTAACTAAACTATGTTTTCTTTTCAAGGAAGCTTAAATTCCCTTTTATTTTACTTACAGCGTTCTCTAGCTCAAACACTTGTTCGTTCAACTACTGGTATGAGTGATTCAGAGATGTCATATCAGTGAGTACATAATCTAGACATCGTTCGTTCCTTGATTTTATTTTGGATGTTGTCACATTTCTAGACATTCTAAGCTGCATTGTTAATGTCTGTAGATATGTGAAGTACCTAACGAGCCACATGACAACTTACCTTATAGAACTTTCAGGCAGGAATGATTTAAAAAGTGTTGCTCAACAGCCAGACATCATCTTACTGGTTGGTGATGACACCCTGTTTTTCAACTTGTGATATTATTTTTCAAGAAACGTTCTTATTGGTTTTATTACAAGTAAATAGGTTAGTTGCTTGCTGGAGCGGCTTCGTGGAGTTGCCAAAGCCTCAGAACCTCGAACGCAAAAGGCAATTTATGAGATAGGATTTTCAGTAATGAATCCTTTACTGAAACTTCTGGAAGTTTACAAACATGAGGTATTGGTTTTCTATAGTCACCCAGTCTTGGTACACCAAAGTTTTTTAATGATTTCATCTGATATGGTTGTATGGGTCATCCGGAAACAGTCTGTCTGTGCTTTAGTACAGGGGTAAGACTGCGTACATCCGACCCCCCTTACCCCACCGTAGGTGGGAGCCTTTGCGGCACTGGGGTAAATGAAAATGAAATGAAATGTATGAATTTCGGGAAAAAACTCATTGCTATCATTGGAGTCTGCTGCTGCTCTTGGTCACATCTTTCAACATTGCCTGACATGGCTGTCACTTTTTGCACATTTATCTCCTGACCTATTAGTCTTTTCAGTCCTCTACCATCACCCACTTATGTTTCCTTGTCAATGTTTTTTCCATATCCTCTTGAATTTGGTTGTGTAATTCAAAACTAAGTCTTTAGCCCATTACATCCTTCACTAAATTTATTTCCATTTTGTATTTTTTTTATGTTGTAATTTGATGAGTTAAATATATGCTCAGATGTTGCCTTTTTTAGTCTGCAGTTGTATATATGTTACTTAAGTTTGTTGTTGATTGGATTGATGGACAAATCAGTTACTTAGAAGCTCATGAAACTGCAGTGGCTGTTGGCTTCTGCATGAGTTTAATTCAGCTGTACTCATCTCACAATATTGGAAAGGTATTTTTTTATTGCACTAACCTATTCCTCGTCCTGAAGTAAGTGATTTATCTATAAATAAATCAGAGTTTTAGTCTCTGCTGACCTTATAATAACATGACATTTTTTTCTTTATAAGAATGTTTATTCAAACCACCTAATCAGTGCTGCTATTAAGCAGAATTTAGACAATACAGAAGATCCATGAAATCAGTTATAGACTTATAGGGGAAAATTGGAAAACAATTTCAAGATTCTATGCTTACCTATCATTTGAAGTGTTGAAATATAAACTAAAATGATATGGAGAGAAGGATTTTCTGTGTATTTCATTGAAGGGTTAAGTCCCTATAAATATACATTACAAATAGAATATTCCTATACAAGATTCTATACAATAATAATATTCTAAAGTATATTCCTAGAATATTCTGAAGCATATTATAATATTCTAAAGTATATTCTATATCTTTCACACTCCTCCTCAAGTTGGAGCATAGATATTTATCATGCCCAACTTGTTACATAAATAACCAACTCGGATCCCATTTAGTGCTTTAGTGAACAAATCTCCAAGTTGTTCTCCAGTCTTCACATATCCCGTAGAGATCAATCCTTTTTGTATCTTCTCTCGAATAAAATGACAATCAACCTCAATATGCTTTGTTCTCTCATGAAATACTGGGTTGTTGGCAATGTGTATGGCAGCTTGATTATCACACCACAATTTAGCAGGCATTGGTGTCTTCAATCCGATTTCACCCAATAAATGGCCTATCCATATGATCTCACATGCAGATTGTGCCATAGCTCGGTATTCTGATTCGGCACTCGAACGAGAAACCACACTCTGTTTCTTACTCTTCCAGGATACTAGGTTTCCTCCAACAAAGACACAATACCCCGAGGTAGATCTTCGATCATCTTTAGATCCTGCCCAGTCAGCATCAGCAAAACATTCTATTCTCATGTGGTCGTGGTTTTGATAGACAATCCCGCGTCCTGGTGTTCCCTTCAAGTAACATAATATATGTTCTACAGCAGCCCAATGGTCAATGGTCGGAGATGACATATATTGACTTACTACGCTCACAGAGTAAGCAATGTCTGGACGAGTGACTGCGAGATAGTTAAGCTTTCCAACCAATCTTCTGTACCTTTCTGGGTCTTCGAATGGTATGCCTTCTGAAGTGAGTTGCACATTGGGAACCATGGGAGTTGTGTTTGGCTTTGCTCCCAATTTCCCTGTTTCAGTTAGTAAATCAAGTACATATTTACGTTGAGATAGAAATATGCCTTTCTTACTTCGTGTTACCTCAATACCCAGAAAGTATTTCAATGAGCCTAGGTCTTTTGTTTGGAATTGGCTATGAAGAAAATTCTTAAGAGCCAAAATACCTGCAGTATCACTTCCTGTAATCACAATATCATCGACATACACCACAAGCAATGTGATACCCGCTTTCGTTTTTCTGTAAAAGACAGAGTGATCTGATTGACCTTTTATCATTCCAAATTGTTCAATGGATTGACTGAATTTCCCAAACCATGCACGAGGACTCTGTTTCAGACCATAAAGAGATTTGCGAAGTCGACAAACTTTCCCATACTCCCCCTGAGCAACAAATCCCGGAGGTTGCTCAATATAAACTTCCTCCTGAAGGTCACCATGCAAGAATGCATTTTTAATGTCCAACTGGTGTAAGTGCCAATCATGAGTTGCAGCGAGTGAGATAAGTAACCTGACAGATGTTAATTTAGCAACAGGAGAAAAAGTGTCAGAATAATCAACACCATAGGTTTGAGCATAACCCTTTGCAACCAATCGAGCTTTCAATCGAGCAACAGATCCATCTGGATTAACCTTAACAGCAAAGACCCACTTACATCCAATAGATTTCTTCCCTGAAGGCAAGTCTACCAAATCCCAAGTACCATTAAGATCCAAAGCATTCATTTCCTCTACCATGGCATGACGCCATTCAGGATGAGACAAAGCTTCTTTAACAGATTTGGGAACAGAAATAGAATCAATGGAAGCAACAAAAGAACATGAGGCAGGAGATAACTGACTGTATGACACAAATGAGGAAATAGGATGCGTACAAGACCGTGTACCTTTACGTAGTGCTATCGGGAGGTCAAGATCAGATGTAGAGACAAGATCTGAAGATGCAGGTACTCGTTCAGGACATGAGATCGAAGTCGGGCCACTATCAGGATATGTAATCACAGGTGTCACAGGTGGGGAGTGATCTTGTGCTTTGTGTCGACGGGTGTAAACCAAGTGTACCGGAGGTCTAGGGTCAGGAACAGTGGCATTCGGCATAGTTACTGAAGGTGTGGTCTCAGGTATAGTAACTGTGTAAATGAGTATTTCATCGTTGTCCTCATGAATATCTGTCTTGGATGATGAAAAAGGTGTATTTTCATGAAATGAGACATCAATAGAAATAAGATATCGACCTGTACTTGGACAAAAACATCTATACCCCTTTTGAACTCGAGAATAACCTAAGAAAATACATTTCAATGATTTGGGATCCAACTTCGTGCGATGAGGGTTAACATCTCTAACAAAACAAGTGCAACCAAATATTTTAGGTGGAATGGGAAAAAGTTCTTTATTTGGAAAAAGGCATTGATAAGGAGTTTTACCCTCCAAAACAGAAGATGGCATACGATTAATCAAAAAACATGAAGTAGACACAGCATCAGCCCAAAACTGTTTAGGCACATTCATTTGGAATAGAAGAGCTCGTGCAGTTTCTAACAGATGTCTATTCTTTCTTTCAGCAACTCCATTTTGAGGAGGTGTGTCTACGCATGAAGTTTGATGAATAATGCCATGTTGAAGCATAAAAGATTTAAATGGAGCAGATAGATATTCTTGAGCATTGTCTCCCCTTAACACACGAACAGGAACATTAAATTGAGTTTTAATTTCAGCACAAAATGCAGAGAAATGAGTAAATAACTCGGATCGACGCTTCATAAGATATAACCATGTCATACGAGAATAATCGTCAACAAAAGTAACAAAGTATTTGAAACCAGATTTGGACACAACCGGACATGCCCCCCAAACATCAGTATGGACAAGATCAAATGGAGCATTTGCTCGTTTATTAAGTCGGGGACTTAAACTAGTGCGATGATGTTTTGCAAATTCACATGACTCACATTGTATAGATGACACCTTATTAAACTGAGGATATATTTGTTTCATAAGTGTGAGAGATGGGTGTCCTAGTCGGTAATGAGCCTCTAACAAAGTTCCAACCCCGAGACAAGAGATACCTTTTGTTATTGATGTATCCAAAATATAAAGGCCAGCCGACTCATGTCCTTTACCAATAGTCTGCTTCGTTAACAGATCCTGAAACACACAGTATCCAGGAAAAAATGTTACAGAACAATTTAGAGTGCGCGTGATTTTACTGATGGAAAGCAGATTAAACGCAAAATTTGGAAGACTCAAAACAGGTGATAATGGTAATGTAGAAGTTGGGACAACAGTACCGGATCCAAGGACGGGTGAGGTAGACCCGTCAGCTAAAGTGACACTAGAAGTAGGTAAATATGAATGAAATGATGAGAATAGACTAGGATTACCGGTCATATGATCTGTGGCACCTGAGTCAATGACCCATTTCGAGGATGATGAAACAAGACATGTGTTTGAAATACCTGAATTAGCAACTACCGAGATAGGGACAGAGGAATGCTTTAGAGATTCTTGGTAGCAAATAAATTTGGCATACTCGTCTACAGAAATAGCAATTGATCCATCAGAGGAACTGGTAGCGGAAGCGACATGAGCAAGTTGATTTCCTTGATTTTTGAATAGCAATTTTCTGCATTCTTTGATCAAGTGTCCGGGCTTCTTGCAGTAATTGCATATTACTCCTCTGTCAAATTGACCTGTACGAAACATTTTTTTTTTTTTTGCTTTTTTTTTTCTTTTTCTTTTTTTTTTCTTTTTTTTTTTTTTTTGTGTGTGTGTCGTGCAGAATTAAGGTATCAAGTAAATTAGGGTGACTGAAATAATATTTGTAGGCCTAAACTTACATAAGTACAAGAACCAATCGTAGGCGTACGTTGGTTGCTGAACAATCACACCCCAACTGAAATAGACAGCCTGGGAAAGAACGTACAAGGAGGCAAGGAGCCTCACAGGGTCCACGTTCAAGCAGCCACACCAGATTAGCAGGTTTCACCCTTGCTATGAAGCACCCACGGGATTTTGTCCAAGTACGAGTGAGACCTCCAAAATTAAAATTAAGGATACCTGGAAAGAGGAAGCACGTGCGGTAGAGGATACGACGGCGAGCGTGGTGATGGATCCGATCGAAAATCTGGCCGGCGATTACACGACACGCGCCGGCGCATGAGTTGAGATCACCGAGCTGTGGCGGCGCGTGCGGATTACTCGCGTATAGTATGGGTGTCGGACTTTGGTTTCTGGGTCGTCGGAGGCACCCGCACCACCTGGGTACGGTGATGATGAAATGTGTGATCCGAAACTTTCTGGTGGGCAGACTGTATGCGAAGAAATTTTCTGGGAAATTAGCTCAGGCTAATTTATTTTCTGGAAAATTAGACTGGTGCCTAGAGGTTCTGAAGAATCTGGGAAGAAATAAAAAATCTGAAATTCCTGAAGAAAGAATTTGGAGACAGACTGGTGTCTGAAGGTTCTGAATTATCTGAAGACTGAACTCAGGTTCTTGAAGAAAGAATCCAGTCTGAAACTTAAATTGAAATCTGAAAAACTAAACTAAAATGGAAGTCTCTGATACCATGTTGAAATATAAACTAAAATGATATGGAGAGAAGGATTTTCTGTGTATTTCATTGAAGGGTTAAGTCCCTATAAATATACATTACAAATAGAATATTCCTATACAAGATTCTATGCTTACCTATCATTTGAAGAATTGAAGTTTTCCAACCCTATGCATCAAACATTGTCTTAACTTTTGATAAATTCTTGTTCATTTTATTCCTGAATCTCCTGGCAGGGCTAAATACATTTATCGATCAATGTTCTTCCCCGTTAGTGTTTTCGCAATTGACATTTATGCCTGCAGATTTCACTGAGCCTTTCGAAAAGCCTACGCACTGAGGAAGATACGGAGAAGTACAAGGATATACGAGCTTTGCTCCAGCTACTTTCAAGCCTCTGTTCAAAAGATCTGGTTGGTTGACTCTCCCCTTCAAATTTTAATTAATAGACGCACTTCCCTTTCCTTTTATTATCATTATTTTTATATTTAGTTTTTAGCATTGCTGTAAAAATCTATACCTTAGCACTGGGCTCAACTTCGGCTCCTAGGTTATTTCCAACCCCTATTTATCTCCGACCAGGAACGCTTTTTTGTTTGTTTGATTAAACTCTTTGGGATAACATCAGAAATAAATGTTCAGGTTGACTTCTCATCAGAGCCCATTGAAACTCACGGTACAAATATTTCACAGGTTTGCTCAAAATGCTTTTTTTATTGCTGAAAATTAAAATGCAACATTTATGTGGCATTTGTCCATTTTTAGTTGTAACTTTCTGTAATGGATTTTTTTACTACCAGGTGGTATATACGGGTCTTCATATAGTCACCCCTCTAATAAGTTTGGATCTACTAAAATACCCCAAACTTTGTCATGACGTAAGTTTCCCATCTGTCCTTGTGAATATTCTAACAAGCTGTTGAGAAACTAAGGTTCTGGTCTTTTTTCCACACAGTATTTCTCATTGCTATCACATATGCTGGAAGTATATCCTGAAATGGCTGCACAATTGAATAATGAAGCTTTTGTTCATATTATTGGAACCTTGGATTTTGGTTTACACCATCAGGTAACTTGTCCCCATAAAATGATAAAAAGCGCCAAGTTCTAGGCAGCCTATGTTTCTTTTGACACTTAACCACACCAAATTCCACTTCTTAACCCTGATTAATCCGCCCCCACCAGGCACTAGTGCCTAGCGTGTTTTAAAATAGTCTAATATTAAGTTGTTCACTTGCATTCATTATGATGTGGCTTTTAACTTACAACATTTAAACTTCTAAAGATTCTTGATGATAGAAAATGGCCCTGGTCTGTCTAAAAAAGATATCCAAACTGCAGAAATAAGTCTGGCTTATACTTTTTGAGACCTAACATATTAACATTCTTTACTTCTCTTTATGATACCGTAGGATGTTGAAGTTGTTGATATGTGTCTACAAGCAGTAAATTCACTTGCTTCTTACCACTACAAAGAGAGAGGTGCTGGTAAAGTTGGGTTAGGCTCCCGTGCTACTGCTTCCACAGACTCTGCTGGAAACCTTCAAGAAGGGGTTCTTAGCAATTTCCTTCGCTCACTCTTGCAATTTCTGCTGCTCGAGGATTACAGGTGAGATGAAAGAAATGGTATATTCCAAATTACAATAATTGTCCATTTATCATTCATGTCCGTAAAAAAGAGATGCCATTTCTTTCCCTTTTTAAGAGATTTAGGCTCAATACTATTTTTGGGTATTCAAGACATCCACGTTCCCATGTGTTTTATGGTTTAATTGAATGAACTTTAACCATTTATGTTTCACAGCATGGAAATATGTTGGGCATAGATATGACGGATAATTGTTACCCTCCGTCCTATAAACTTCATAGTAGGGGAATGACATACTCATTAAGAATGTAAACTTCTGTGGTTGAGATCTATTTATTTATTTTTAAATCTAAACCACAGACTTATCCTTAAAAGAAAAGTGAATTTATTGTGTGAATAAAAATGGAAACGACAAGTTATGGGACAGTTATAGTACTAGACTACTAGTAAAGCTGTGATCTGAAGTTTGCCAGGTGAGTGACAGGCTACTGGCTAGGTCGTAATGCCTAGACGCCTAGACGGGTCTAGTTTAGCATAGGCAGGATTGAGTGGGTCAATTATCCTAGTTGGCTAAGGGGATCAGATGTGGATTTTAAAAACAGAGCTACAATACCACTGGCTTTTTTGATAGTTGAGTCAAGACATAAAGTTGACCCTTAAGTGAAATATGATCAGAGAATGGGTCCATTTGGGTCCCAAATGAGTCTGTGCGGCCACACTCACGAAATTAATATACCCACATCACGAATTGCAAAAAACAATGGGATCCATTTGGGTCCCTTGTGAGTTCATAGGACCCACATTAGTACATTACTTTATAGGGAAAAAGACGTCAATAAGACTAAAACATGCCCGCGGAAGGTAAATAGGAGTTGAACTTTTTTAATCCACGTATAGGACTAATTTTCCTTTAAGAGACAAAAATACCCTTCCTATTTATCGGGCACGCCACACCAGCTACACTTTGCAGACAGAAACTGCTGCACTCCTACCAACAAACATCGGACCTCAGCCAAGCCGCTATTAAACTTCTGGCGATCTCCGTTGTCGGACCTGCAGTGACCAGCTACTACACCTCCCGCAACCTAAACCCGACGCCAGCCAGTGGTACTCGAATCATCGGCCAACCTTGTTAATTGACAAGTCTCTGTTAAATTTAATCCAACATTCCTGTACGTTATTCTAATTAAACCGCCAAGTAAAAAAACAAAGGTCGGGCGATATGAGCGCTGTTGTGCGCACGTTGGATAAAGCTAAAAGAGAAACCAAAAAAATAAGGCAAATAGTTTAATACTCCGTATGATTGAGGAGTGAGATATTATAGCATTTTTAATTTAATGCTTATTGAATAATTTCTACACAGTTCTTTGACTTCTTTCACCACTTGAATGGCAAATACTAGAACCAACCAAATTCGGATTTAGGTTAAAAATCTAAAGAATGATCCAATTTACCCCACGTCCCCACAGGACCCCACCAAGGACCCCACTCAATTTAGGATATTGGTTAAATTTAAGATTTGAGAAATGCTAGTAACATTTAAATTTGAGGAACAAGAGGTCATGTAATTACAATGACAATGTTATGACGTTGTCATGTAATTACAATGATAATGTTATGAAAATGTCAATGACAATGACAATGTCATTGTCGATGCTATAAAATGACATTGTAAATATGACAACGCCAATAATTATTATGACAATGTTAATTCTATAAAAAAAAGTCACAATGTTGAAAAAAATGTCGTAATGTCAATTAATCACGATATGACAATGCCAATAATTATTATGACAATGTTGAATAAAAATATCTGGATCCATTCATTAATTTGCAGATTCATTTAATGTAAGTAATATTCTGGATCCATTCATTAATTTGGAAATTATTATCAATTGACAATGAAATACGGAGTAATAAAGTGTCATATTGGGAAAATATCGGATAGGAGTTTTGGGGCTATAAAAGTGTCATATTGGAAAAATATCAGATAGGAGTTTTGGGGCTGCTAAGTAAAAAAAAGACTAGAGTAGATCCCATGTTGACAATGAAATCCACTTGCCACCTATTCAAACTCACTTTGAAACATGTTGCTTACCTTCTATTGCATTGATTTGAGTATTTTTTTTTAAGTTTAGGTACTTAATTGAATGTTTATAATGACACAATGTCACAACATAAAAATGACAATGGCAATGTCAACATTACAAAAGTGACATTGTGATAATGACCATGTCTACCCCAGGGTCATTGTTATCTTGACAATGTCGATATATAAAATGTCACCAGGTCAAGAAAATGTCACAATGGCAATGCCATTGTCGATGCTATAAAATAACATTGTAATTGCAATTATGACAATGTCAATAGCTATTATGACAATGTTAATTTTATAGAAAAAGTCCCAACGTCGAAAAAATGTAGTAATGCCAAATAATCACCATGACAATGTCAATAACAATGCCATAAGAATGGGAATGACAATGTCATAAGAATGTCAATCATTATGAAAATGACATTGTTGAAACTAATGTCAAAGCTATAAAATATATTTTTTATGGAAAAATAATGTATTATAATGTCATTATATCACAACATCTTTTTATGACAATTTCATTGTCAAAACATGTGAATTGTCGTGACAATGACAACATGTCAATGACAATGCTATAAAAAGGACATTATAATAGTGTTAATAACAATGTCAATCCATATAAAACAAATATTGGGCTCTTCAATGGGGAGCATCATTGTGAGTCTTAGCTGGAGTTTCTAGCAACACTCCTTTGGCTTTTGCATTCTACTATTTGGAAAAGGAAATTTAGTAAAATAGAACAAAACAATTACGAGTAGTAAAGAGAAGCTTCACCAGGAAGTAAATCTAGTAAAACAAATCATGTTGTTACTGGCATGACTATTTCGAAAAGCAAGTTGAAAAAAAACATTTAAAACCCAAACAAAATGGAATCACGAGCACCCAAAAGCAAAAACAAAGCGGAAGAAAGGAAGAAAATAACAGAACAGAGGCGGATGAAAGAAGTAGCACTGTAGCAGAAAGAAAAAAGAGCGGCAATGGAAAAAAACAAGAGGAGGGAAAAAAGAGGAGGAGTGGAAAAAGAACGGATCTGCAATATCTTCACCGGCGCCGGCGGCACCTTCCTCGTTGTCCATCGTCTCTTCTTCATCGTCGATCTAATTATTTTCAAAGTGTGCAGCTTCTTCTCCAGCTCTTCATCTTCTACGATTGCTCCCATTCTTCTCCTGTTCACCTTCTCCATAGGACATCGGTAGATGGGTGGTGAATTGCAGCGAGCTATATTCCGAGACCATTCTCTCAAGTGTTGGGATGCAGGGGTAATTTAGGGAGGCACGGAATATTTAGTCCTATTTAAGTATAAAAATCATTGAACTCCTATTTAGGTATATTAGCTAAGTTATAGTCCTATTTGGGACCATTTCTCTACTTTATATCCAAGTTTGATAGAGTGAACACTTCAAAGTGTTGGCACATGGGCTTTTTAGAATTTTGGGTTGCTTTTGACGTTTCTGCCATATGTGTTTGTGTTTACAGCAATGATGTTATTGCCTCAGCTGCAGATGCTCTTCTTCCATTAATCCTTTGTGAACAAGATCTTTACCAGGTCTTTATATTTTGTACCTTGTTGGCCGCAAAAAAATATTGACACCAAAAATATTTACTTCCAGTCTTCCAATTTTTATCCTTGTGGTCACACCTCATGAAGACTTTTTTCTTGCAGAGGTTAGGACATGAATTGATAGAGAGGCAGACAAACCCAACATTCAAATCAAGGTTGGCAAATGCATTCCAGTCCCTCACGAGTTCAAACAATATCTCTTTCACTCTAGACCGTTTAAATTACAAAAAGTTTCGAAAAAACCTACGAGACTTTCTTATTGAAGTTTGTGGATTTCTTCGGACAAAATGAATCTTAGTTATGCTCAAGAAAAAGTTGCCTTGGGGTTTTGATGACTTTGTCAATTATATTTGCAAATCTATTGTCTTAGGTTTGGAGCTATGATTTTGTAGTGTAAAGGACAGTAGTATACTAGTCACCTTCTGACAGCCTATAAATTTTCGTCTGCATTCATAACTTGTGTATACTCACTCGTGTTTACACATAGGTTCCATTTTTATTCCCTTTTAGATATCGCCATGTGACATCAGTGAAAATTATTATACCTTTTCGCTTCTCGAGATGCAATATCAAATTAGGATTGAGTTGTGTTGCATGAAAAAAGACTAGTCCTAAATTCCTAATCAATTGAGCCTTGGAGGTAAGGGAGGAAGACAATGCATACCAACAAGGTTGAGAAACTGACAACGTTAGTTTACATGAATTTTATAGCAATTGAAAAAGACTCCTTTAGCATTTGACTAATATATTAACGATCAGCATCATTACAATCACCATAAACTCATCTAGTAGTTGAGGACTTGAGGTTTGTGATGTATCCTAAACTTTGGCAACGCTAATTTTTTCAATAAGGTACAATGTTAAAAGAATTGCGTGTGATTTTCTTGTTGTATCCTTAAATTTTCCAACATTCTCAATTCATAATTAATCAACTGAAATCGAATCGTCAATTGACATAAACTGGTGTATTATAGACAGTTCGGTTTACATTTTTAGTTACTCATTCAAAGGGACCATCCGCAATTGCCAATTTAAAATAGATTCAATTTTTTTAAAAAAATAAATAGATACAAGTTATTCAATTTAGTTTTCATTTGTGCGTTTTTCAAAATATGACTGATCAAGTCATCAAAGTAGTCATGGAGCTGGTTCGGGCCACCCGGCCCGCTACTGTGCGGGCCCGGGACTGGCTCGGTCTTTCGAACCGGTACCGGGTGTTGACCTGAACCGGAAGGGAAAGCGGGGACGGGCTTGGGTAGGTTGAAAGGTGAACCGGCCGGGTCGGGCTCGGTTCGGGCTTGTTTTATTTTATTTTTTCTTTTTTTGATTGGGCTGGGTTTAACATGGGCTGGGCTGGGTGTTTTTGATGGGTTTGGGGGATGGGGTGGATGGGGGGAGGGGATGAAATAACCAAGAAAACCCAAAAAAAATTGAACCAGACCTGGCTCGGGCCCTACCCGGCACCGGTGGATACCCGGGCTGGTTCTGGGCCTACCTCCAAACTCATAAAGCTCGACCGGGCCTTGGCCCGGCCCGAGTCCAAGCCTAGATCAAACTAAGGAACAACCCTATTGGCACATGAATAATTAGGGAATTATAGGATAATCTTCGTCTTATGTTATTTTCAACTGTGCTTGACAACGCAAATTATACCGTACGACCGGTATACCGTGCCCATGGTATACCGGCCGTAAAACGTCGTCGTTTCAAGTTTAAAAAAATTAGGTTGGGACTTGCGCTTAACCGACTTCAGATTTCCGCAGCTCACATTAACGGATTTCTCTCTTTGCTCAATTGCTCTTCCATAACCTCGATACGTTTCTAAGCTTCTTCGATGGATTTTTCAGTCGATGATTCTGCTCTTGTTGATTCTTCGATTGTATTGTGAAATAGTTTCGCTTCTGATATACACGATAACATCGTACATTCAATTGGTGACAATGATTTTGAAGATGATCATCTACTTGATGTTGAATTGATCGGTAAGTATAAGTTTTTCATGTTGTATTACATTCGTTTATTTGTGCGTGCAATATTGTGTAATAGGTTATGTTTTCTGTTTTATGCCATTGCTTTAGAATTTGAATTGTATGAGTATTGATAGTTGTATTGTCTAAAATGTTTTGTTCTCTGATTTTTTGTTTAGGAGAAGAAGATACTATTTCTAAAGTTTCTAAATTGTTATATCTTCTTAACAGAGGTACTTATTCTGTCATGTAACTTCATTTCATTTTGGTTGTAAACCCGTTCAATAGTATTTAACTCTTGTCTCAGTTGTTGTAACTTATCTTACATGATATATAACATATGTTTAATTAAATGTAACATAGTTCCAATGTATGTAGTTGTTGATTGTTTTTCATATATATGCTTTGTAAATTGTCAGATTCATTGGAAATTGTTCACCAGTCAACTGAGAGTAAATCACTTGTTGGGCTTAGTGTTAAGTGTGAATAGGATGCTTATAAACTTTACAATGATCATGCTTTTGAAAATGGATTTGGTATTCGTAGATATAGACAGAGGTTTATGAGTGGCAATGTAAGTTTGACTATGAAGGCTTACTATTGTTGGAAAGAAGGGAAGAAACTACAAAAGGGCACTGAAAACAAAATGTATACCAAGTTAGATTATCGTACTGGTTGTAAAGTGAAGTTACAGTTTTCTATTAGTATTGATGGTGAATGGACTGTTTCAAAGCATATTATTGATCACAACCATGCTTTTTGTCCAATTGGTCAAAGACACCTGCTGAAATCACATAGAGGTGTTGATCGTGAGTATCTTGAGTTTATTATGTTGATGAAGGGGAGTGAGACAAAGGTTTCAGATGTTCACAGGATGCTTCAAAAACAAGCTGGTGGTGTTAGTGCTCTTGGATTCACGAAACGTGATGCTTATAATGTTCTAGAATCTGAAAGAAGTAAAACGTTTGATGGCACTGATTCGAATACTTTGATTGGTATATTGAAGAAAAGGGCTGAAGTGGAATCTGATTTTTTTCTTTGATTTTGAGCTGGATGATGGTTTACTGAGTTCTTTTTTCTGGAGAGATGGTCAAATGAGATCTTATCATGAAAGGTTTGGAGATCTAGTTGTGCATGATACAACTTATAGGACTAACAAGTATGATATGATCTGTGGTCCGTTTATTGGTATGAATCACCACTGTAAAAATATAATGTTTGGTTGTGGCTTTATGTTGAATGAAAAGGTGGAGTCTTTTGTTTGGTTATTTCAGACTTTTCTGAAATCTATGGGTGGTAAACACCCCATCAGTTTCATGTGAGACCAGTCATTTTCCATGGCAGCGGCTATCAATCTGTGTTTCCTGGGGCAAGACATAGACTCTGCACTTGGCATAATGAGAATTCAAAGAAACACATTATGCATTTACGCAAGAAGATAAACTTTGTTCCTCTGTTCGATTATGTTGTCAAACGATGTGATAATGTTGCAGAGTTTGATTTTTACTGGAATGAGTAAGTTGTTTGTCTTTTCTGTAACTTCTTAATTATTGGATGTAACTGATAAATTATTTAATGTAACACTTTGGTTTTTATATGTAATATTGTCTTCTTTTTAAATCTGTTTCAGGTTGAATAGAGTTTATGAATGCAGTGACAACACATGGTTGAAGAGGTTGTACAGTCAAAGAAAAGTGGTGTCCTATTTTTTCAAAGGATTACTTCTCCGGAGGTGTTCTATCCTCCCAAAGAAGTGAGTCTACAAATAGATCCATATCTAGAAGACTTACAAAGACCACAACATTATGTGATTTTTACAAAATGTTTTGTGATGTTGTTGATGAATGAAGGTTGGAGGATAATGGTCTTGATTTTAGATGTCCTGAAGGCACCGTTGAGATGGTATTGCTACAAGACACTTTGTTGTCTCATGCTAGAGATGTGTATACCCTTGAGATTTTCAAATTGTTTCAAGAACAATACTTGAAGGGTATGTCACATTTTTTTAAATTAATCTCACAGAATTGTCATGATTATGTGTATCATGTTTGGTTGAATGAGGTAGATTTGATCAGACACAGCGATACTTTTAATCAAAATGACAACACAGTGACATGCACTTGTAAGATGTTTTCTGAAGTTGGCATTTTGTGTAGACACATTTTGCGTATATATAATGTCCATTGTGTCAAATGTATTCCCCAAGTTTATATACTCTCTAGATGGACAAAGGCTACCATTCTGCCAAATGTTAATCTTTCTGTCACGCAAGGAATCGATATCATGTCTGGGAAAATATTGGAAGATTCTGTTTGGAGGGTGCAAATGACTAGAAAATTCAACACAATTTTGGGTGTAAGTGCTGCTTTTCCTGAAGCTAGGCGAGTATGTGAGCAAGGATATGAGTCTATTAAACATTTTTTAGATGTACTAACAAATGCTTCTGTTGTAGATGAATCTTCTTCAAGGACAATATTGGATCCTCCACGCTCTCGTCCTACAGGTCAGCGAAATACCCGAAAGAGAAGTACTGTTGAAAAACAGTGCAAAATAGTCAAAGCTCGTCGTTCCAAGTCCCAAAATGTTGCCTCCAATTCAAAAACAGTTGCTCAATCTGTTGTTCAGGTATTTGTTAAATTTTTATTTTTGTAATATATTTAATGCATCTTTTCTGATCAATACTTTTTGTATTATTTAATTCTAGGACACGGTTAATTTTATGGTTCCACAAGGTTATCTTGCTCATCCAGTTGGAGGAATGATCTCTTTAATGCATGTAGTTGGATCTCCACAAGTTTTTGCTCCATACTTCATGCAATCAACAACACATGCTTGGCATTTCTTTTTTCTTTTTCTTTTTAGTTGTAAAAGATGAAGAGTTTACATATCTTATTATTGGTTATTACATTTGTAACACGCTGAGTTGCATTTGGTTTTATGGAATTTATATTTGCAATCTGTCAACCACATTTTCTATTTTGTCACCAGATGCAAAATCAAACATTGCCTGCACATTCAAATTGAGTCAATCTTAACAAAATATAGCAACTAAAGTTCTCTACTTTATTTTACAATTTTACAAGAAAAAAACTATACATACATATACTTGGATTGACGCAATGAAGGCACGCTTTGTAGACTTATTTGATTCTTCTCTGTCATTCAGAATCTTAGTGAATGCATCAATTATTGAGTTGCCTACATTTCCTTCTTGAAGTGTCTGAATTTCCTCATGAGTTATAAACACACATTCTTCATCTAGATAGACACAGTCTCTAATAGAATAATATTTTTCATTCAAATTGAAACAGTTAATTATCAAATGGCATTTCTATTGAAATAATACATTATATAATATTACATTTTCTTACTTTTCAACTTCTTTGGAGAATCCATAATCAAGAACAATCTTTTTATCTCTGCTAATTTCCTTGCATAGCCTTCTATTGTTCTTCAGAAAAGGTGATCTGTAATTCACAATTGAATCACCTAACTTTCAAAGCTTTCTCTTTCTTGTATATGGCTTTAGCCCAACATTCCTTTGGAAAAAACAATATAATGTTAAGTTTATTTTATTAGTTAGAAGTATTAATGAATTACATAAGAAACAAATGAAACTTACCCTTGCTTATTATGAATTTCATTGTTTGCTTCTCCATCATCATCAGTCTTGTCCACTCCAGACATCTCAACCTCTCTAGTCACTTCTTCCTCAGCAGCTATTTGATCCACTCCAACCACTTCAACCTCACCATTCACTTCTCCATCAACATCAACAGTTTCAGTCATCCCAACAACGGTGTCAGTCATCACATCTTCCACTCCAGCAACAGTTTCAGTCATCACATCTTCCACATCAGCAACATTTTCAGTCATCCCAGCTTCTACATCCACTTTTGATGTGCCTTCACCATGTGCCATGTTTAACTCAATTCCTAAGTCAAATGAATGCTGCTTTCTCTAGTTTCTCAAGGGCTTCCATAACTCCAGGCTCATTAAAGAAGTCATCATCTTCCTCGAGGACATACTTCTCTGATAATCGTTGACTTCCATTTGCTTGATTTCCATTTTCTTGATTGATGAAGTAACCAGTTGTGGTCAAGTATATCTTCTTCAAGATATCAGAATTGGGGAACTTTTTTGCAATGGTTGACGACAACTTTGAGAATTCCACAAAGGCATCACTAAACTTCTATGCAACTGCCACAATCTCCTTAACACAATCCTATAAAAATTAAACTAAATTAGAAATTGTCATATCATTCAAAACTTTACATATGACAACACATTAGTTTTCCGTTTTCTAAACAAGAGTTACATGTGGTACTAAACAGTTAAAATCATGTGACTTAGTGAACAACAGTTTATATCCTATACTAATTAACATTACATTCTAAACAACACGCGTTACATGTGTTTGAGCAAAAATTACATCATGTAAAATTCAGAAATCTAAACACTTCAATTACTTAATGTAAATGATTATTAAAACTTACTTCCTTTGCCAACAGCTCATCTGCTTTCTCTTCAATTTCTTCTTGTACAGGCATGATTCTGGGCTTCACCTTGCCAAGTCCAAATCCCAACTTCCTCTCATCTTTCACTCTTTTATCAATTCTCTCTTTCGTCCAGAATTTTATTGTTGGAAAAACATTTTCCAAAACCTGTCCTTTGAATTGCACCCTATCCAAGTAACAGATCATAAGAAAAAACAAAGGTCCAGAAAACATTTTTGATGGATAAGCCTGCCATTCTTCTCCAGCATCCATTAGTGACTGTCTTGTGTATTTACACCAGTTCAGATTTGTTATTTCACCAACATTAACTAAAGAAAGCAAGATCTTGAAGTTGCTCCTCACACTCTAGTTGCCTCTTATCAAACAAGAGACTGTGAAGACAACAAATCTCTGATGAACTTATCTCCACCATCATCATCATCCTCAATGATTTTTTGTATCATTGATGTTGTCTGTGAGCTTCCTTTCTCAATTCCCCACTCTGCTCTCCATTCCTTTAGCAACTCGGTGTATTCTTCGGTTTCATTCTTTCCGATCCATTTGCTTCCATAACATCTTTATCTCCTTTTGGCAAACCAAACACTGCTTTAACATCTTCTTCTTCAATATCTAACAACTCTCCACTTGTAAGCTTGAGTTGTCCAGATATTGGTCTCAGGTTTTGCAGTAGAAACTGAACAATATCCCCATGGAACTTATCAAAGCTGAGGTGTAGCAAAGCTCCAAAGCCAATTTTCCGAACAGTTGTCTTCTACTTTTCACTCAATCCTTTGATGAGTTTTACAAATGGAGCAGGTCCAACTCCAGTCCTCAAATTTACTGAACAACCAACAACAGCAGAATTGTTCTCCACCATTTCCCTTCCAGACTCTTCTTGTATTTCTTGTTCTTGTTCTTGTATAGCACAAGTCTTCCTTTTTCGCATATTGTGTGCACTTGTTGTTGGATTTTCTTCTATAATCATCTGTATAGGTGGTGGTTGTTCTATTGGTGGAATACTATCATCATAGATAGCCCTGTCAGTACTGCTGTAATATATAATATAATTATAATTAATTTGTATATGATGCAGTACTTATATAAGGTTTTAAGCATTGAAACTCAGGAATCTTACCAAAAACTGCAGTTACAACTTATCATACACAATTTCCATAATCAGTAACAGTAGTTACATCAGTAATCACATCAACCATACAGAGCATTTTGTACAACAATTGTTTTTACATCTTAACATGCAAACTTTATTTAATTCCTAGCAATATTTACATCATTTTAGCACAGAAATTGAGAATTTTGTTTCACAATTCCAGTACTTATATAATAAGGGTTTAAGCATTGAAATTCAGGAATCTTACCAAAAATTGCAGTTACATCTTAACATAGACAATTTCCATAATCAATAACAGTAGTTACATTAGTAATCACATCAACCATACAGAGCATTTTGTACAACAATTGTTTTTGCATGTTAACATGTCAACTTTATTTAATTCCTAGCAGTATTTATATCATTTTAGCACAAAAATTGAGCACTTTGTTCCATAATTACAGTACTTATATAAGGTTTTAAGCATTGAAACTCAGGAATCTTACCAAAAACTACAGTTACATATTTTTAACAACAATTGAAGTTAGATATGAGCATACACACTTTGCTTCTTCAAATTGACATCGTAATAAGGCATAAATCACACTATTGAATACTCAATCTCTTTCGTTTTTTAGTGTAACTAACATGCATGTTGAAATTTATAGTAGACTGGCACATGAATCATATTGTTACATGCTCAGACATAAATTTTGAACTTGAAAAAGCAAAGCACATAATTTGTTCGGATGAAATACCTCGCAATTTGAAATACCTCGGATGAAATACCTCGCAATGAAATACCTTGTCATTGTCTCGATCTGCAAAACGTTCTTCTTCGTTAGGATTCCTTACTTTTCCGTCTGCGGAATGCTTTTTCTTCCTTACTCTTCCGTCTGGCGGAATGTACTTCATCTGATGAAAGCTGATGGAAGAGTGAAGTGAAAAAGTTTCTCGAGAAATGTAAATCCGAATTTCAAAAGACGCTATTGGGAGGAGTGAAGCGTATAACTGCTCTTGGGAGAAAAGACGCGCCGGTTTGGAGGGTGCCGTTTTTTGCTTTCCGCGTTTTTTTAATTAATGGTCAACGATGTCGTATTGGGCGGCGCGGGTGTAGCATGCTCATAGTGGGCTGATTGTATGGTATACGGACTAGCTTGACAAACGACAAGTGGCTAAATGAAATTAATAGAAAGTCTCATAAACACATTGACATAATCAAACGTAATATCTAAAAAACAAGCAAAAACCATTCCCAAAATATATGTTCCTGTCATTTTTCGATTCACGAGAATGTATCGAGGTGGCTTTTTACTCCAGTCAAGGTGGCAATATTGTTTAATGATGGGTATATGTCTTGATGCCATCAATATGCATTGAAATGATTAGCATTGATAATTTGATATTCTCTTATAGTTTAAGTGGATTATTAGGCATTAATATTAAAAAAATACAATCAGTTTGATGGACTAGTAATTGGATCTGTTAACAACCGCAACTCAACAATGGTGACTGATAGAGTATATGGCCCAGGGACCCTCGGCCCACAGACTCCTACTTCTCCTGCATAGGTCCAATGAGCCCAATACACGCCCAGGGCCCAAATACAGCGGCCCAAGTGTCAAGAAGCCCACGATACACATAGGGGTGCCTTTGGTCTCCTTGGTCGAGGGCTCCAAATTACACAGGGCAGCCTGATTAAGCGCACTAAGCTACTGGGAGAAAATGGCAGAAATCAGGAGCCTTCGGCACTCTCATGCCTTCGGCGACAGGGAAGCCTTCGGCACTTTCGTGCCTTCGGCTACACAAAGCCCTCGGCCGCGGAGAGAGCCTTCGGCCAACAGTTCAATCATCGAAGATTCCCTTTGGAGACAACCAACCACCGCATTTAATGCGGAGCACATGCGAATGCCAGTGCCACCCGATTGAGGTGACCCCTCGGCCGTTAGATTACTGACACGTGTACTCTCATCGCATTTATTGCTGCTATAAATAGCAGCCCTTGTTCTCCTTGTAAAACACGCATATTTCATTTAATACAATCGACTCTCTCTCCTACTTGTTTGCTCTGACTTCTCTCTAGGTTATTCTCGCAGTAACCCCTCGGATAAGCTACCCCCCGGGTACACCGTCCATCAGTGACCTTTGAGAAGAGATTAACTTCAATTATACTGACGTCGGTAATATAAAGATATACTACGTTCCTTTACTAAGATTGAGACAATTCGGTTCATGATGCTAGGCCGATGATGAAACAAACAGATCCCTCTCCGCACTCAAATTATTTTTAGAAAACAAAAATGACATATTCAGAAACAACATTAAAAACTTTACAAAGTTGCAAAAACCAGAATCAAATTTGATAAAAATTTGATATATAAAGTAACAAATTAGGAGTGATTTGTGTAAATGAAGAAGAACTGAGACAATCTTAACGGGACGGAGGGAGTATATTTTCAATCGATATGATTTAATAAATTTAATTGTTTGGCTTCAAGAATCATTTGTAGCTTGTTTGTCTGTGTGGACTCAATAAATTTATTCATTTGGAGTACTATATTCACTATATTCACTATTTGGACTTTTGGAGTACTAAATTTTAAGCGTATCTGGCTCACTCTTCTTTTGCCCTGTACTGAATTGTTTGTCTGTGTGGACTCAATAAATTTATTCATTTGGAATACTGTATTCACTATATTCACTATTTGGACTTTTGGAGTACTAAATTTTAAGCGTATCTGGCTCACTCTTCTTTTGCCCTGTACTGAATTGATTAATGTGCTTTAAAATGGGTGTTCTTCGGTGCATACTTCTCACACTTAACGGTTCCCCAAATCTAATTGTTTGATAATATACAGTATATTTTTATTATTATATTTTTATGATTAAGTCATTAAACCTGAGGTGAACATGCATAATTTGCAATTTAGTTGTTTCACATTGTTAGGCATTATTTAGCTACTAAGCAATCAAGACATGAAATAATTATTTTTCTGTTTGTTTCATTATGTTCTAGTGATATTTTTAAATATTTACCTCCACAAGACCACAAATCATTTAGAAGTTTGCATTTTTGAAATGTTTGGGCACAATGCTGTAACATCATGTTTCAAATTGTGATGGTACGAATAGGGGTGGACTCGGGCCGGGCGGCCCGACCCGGAACCGGCCCGGTTACTGTTTGGCCCGGCCCGGCCCGGGGCCCGGTGGGTCCAGCGGTTCGGTTTGGCCCGGCCCGGGTGATGGGCGGTCCGGGCTCGGGCCCTGCTTTAGGCGAACCGGCCGGATTTTATTTTTTTATTTTTTCTTTTTTTTTTTGATTTTTTTTAAGTTTTGGGTTGGATTAGGTATTTTGGGCCATTTGAGGTGGTTTGGGGTTGAGGGGGAGGGGGTTAAATAGGAGAACCAAAAAAAAAGGACCGGTTTGGCCCGGCCCGGCCCAGCCCGGTTTGGCCCGGAACCGGAACCGGAACCGGCCACCGGCGGTTCGGGCTCGGGCCCCAGTTTTCTGGCACGAGGCCCGGCCGGGCCCAGGCCCGAACCGGGCCCGAACCGGCCCAAGTCCAGCCATAGTTACGAAGCAATTTTAGAAATCTAGAATGCATCTCATAGACCCATACATACTCCTAAATGAAATATATCTATCAATCTATGTTAATGTATAAAAAACTAGAGTTACACTTGAATGATTAAGCTTGTTCAATGATTCAATTCATTTCAAATTCTTAGCACACATGTATTCATTATACGCATTTGTGCGTTTATTGCACACCAACCTGGGAATTATACCATCAAGTTTCAAGGTGACAGACATGAAACTTTGTCTCAGTCTGTAGATAGTGAATGTTTGTGCCTACAAAAGGTCGGGGAAAAGAAGGGCAAGGTTCAGTCACATGATATCCAATGCTTATATAGTCCAAAAAATAGTCTGCCTCCGCCAAAAATCTCAACATGTATAACAACAGCTAAAGAATTCAGTGCTTTGAGCAAACATATAATTGCAGTACACTTTTAGCCTTTTAGGATAAAGGAACCCCAAGTCACCAACACCCATCAACGCATCTCATATGTTTCCCAACAAGCGCATGTGTACATCAGCAAATATATATATATATCTGCAAGCTCATGAGCCCTGGGCCTCAACGATTGAAGAAACATCAGTTGAGGAAGCTTCACCAAGATCACTACCACTGGTCGGATTCTTATTATCATTGACAACGCCATCTATAGAGCTGCTGGGTGCATTTTTTATATTCTCCACAGACTCCACATCAGCAGCAGGTGTAATGTTCTGAGAAACATCGGCTGGAGAAGCTTCACAGTGATTATTTCCACTAGTTGGGTTAACATCTTCACTTGGAGACTGCATTTTGCCAGAAATTTCAACACCGCCATCTTCAGAGCTGTGGGGTACATTCTCGACATGCATTGAAGGCTCCACATCAGAAGGTTTAACGGACTGAAAATCATCAGATGATGAAGAAGTTCTTCCATGATCATTGCCACTGAGTGGGTTTTCATCTACTCCTGGTGATGTCATGTCCATATCGATTCCAGCTTTAGGGCTTCCTTTCAGTTGTTCCTGAGCATCATCGTCACCATCACCCCTCTTCTCGCTTCGAGTTTCTTCACAATTTGAGTTTTCTTCCTCAACCAAGGCCATTGGCTCTGGACCAACGATTTTATCATCAGCCTGTGCATTGGCCATTTCAAGAAGAGCATGTTTTTCAGCCTGCGCTTCTTCTAGCCTTTTGTGTTCCTCCATGAGACGCCCAATTCTTTCTTTCTCTGCTAAGAGGCCTCCATACCGTTTCTGTAGGGTACGCTCAAGCTCTTTCTGCTTCTGGACTTCTTCCCAGATGTTATTGATTCTGTTTGATGCTGCAATCTGCTCTTGCTTTTGCAACACTTTGAAAGATTCAAGTTCGGTCCCAGCGGTGTCCATTTGCTTGAACATTGCGTCTATTTGCAACCCTATTTTTGCAGATCGGAACTGTTCAATGAAAATTGTAGGGACTTTAGTAATGGGACGTTTAACGTCAAAGTGAATAGAACAAGCCATAACAAGAAATGATTAAATATTAATCTGAATAATTTGGGAATAAATGGGATTTAGAAATATGGAGATAGAAAATATTTCACTTTAGGTCCTCACAAAGTCACGACTATTTTTTGTCAGCTTTCAAAAGTTCATGACTGAATTGTAATGAGAGTAAAAGTGAAAGGTAAAAGACTAAGTGCCAAAACGTGAAACTCACCTGATATCCATTTGTTAGAACTTTAACCTTTTGCTCAAGTTTTTGTGCCTTCTTAGTGTCATCATCCATTCTCTTCTTCACACTCTCAAATTCAGATTGTAGAGCACTAAGTTTCTCCATGTTTCCAGCAACGCTGGAGAGACCATACGCATTCCTTGTTGGGAAGTACATAATGTCACTTGAGCATGTTTTGTGTGCTTCAACAAATTCATCAAGAGATTCACTCTCATGTCCCATTGCCTTGCGCAAAAATTGAGCCTCTTCCTTGACCAAATAATCAGCCTATTATGTTGAAAAATTGTGACTTAATAATATGTAAAAAAGGTAGCAATGTTATGCATGGGAGAAATATAAAACGAAGATCAAAACTGCAAGAAGTGGTGACATAACACTAGCGATGATAGTTTTATATAGGTTACACGGTTACACCAACCAGCTTAGCGTTCTTGGGAAGCTTTTAGCTATGACCTTACATTCTAAGAATACTTATTTAGTCATATGAGAAGCTCAGTCACATTAAAGCAGTGTTTGCCATTGCTTAAAAAAAGCACTTATCTGATTTTGGCTTTTAAAAGCTAAGAAGGTGTTTGCAAATGAAAACTTTTACTTAATTTAAGCACTTTTAAGTCAAAAGCTGGAAGTAGCCATTGGGATGCTTTTTTCTGCTTCTAGGTATTTTAGTAAATAGTTGGAACTTTGGGGATAATTATTAGATCAAAAATTTCAATTATACCAAAAGTGCTCCTTCTATCTTCTCGACACCGCAATAGGCATCTGTTTCTCCCTTCTTTCTTCTCTGCACCGCAACATATATACAGAATATATATTTGCAGCCAAGGTGGCTTCCTTCACTGTACTTGCAGCAAATCTGGGAAGAGAAAGAGGAGTGGGCGGGGGTTGGCTTCGGGTTGCGCGCAGCTGGGTTTCATCGAGTCCGCAGGAGTCCCAGTTCTGATGTTGGTTGCTGGTATATTGGGACGAAATCGGCACGGGAGTAGGAAAACTGGTGGCGTGAAGGATGGCGGAATAATCCGGCGACTTGTGTGTTTGGGCGGCCAGTGAGTTCACTAGCGAGAGAGAAAGAGAAGGGACACAGCCTTCCTTCTTCCATTAAATTTTTTATTTTAATTATCTATTAAATTTGGACATGGGCATTTTTGTATTTTAACTATGTATTACATCAATAATCACTTTTTTATCAACCCTTTCAACTTTTACCTTTTAATTAAAATCACTTCTATATACAAACACTATCCACTTTTACTATAAATCACTTTTCCAATAATCTCTTAAATAAATCACATTTAAAAAGCACAAGCAATCACAAACACTCCCTAAATCTGCATTGGATAGGCCAGCCAAGTTTTAGCTCCTGGTAGTGTCTAGTCTATGCTAGCTAATTTTCTGCAATGTAACATACTTGTTTAATAGATGTGCTATGCATGAAATATGGGGTGCACACAACAAAACAAAAGCACCTTTCTTCCTGATTAGCAAAACAACCCCCGTACGTCTAATTTCCTAGTTGAACGAGTTTTTTAAATTACATGGCTAAAAGGGATACTCGGTACATCTTATGGTAATTACCCCAACAAAAAAGACTTGCAGGAAGGAAATGAATACTTCTAGTAATCCATATTACTGTGTAGACATAATTGTCATTTTAATCCAAGGAAAGAATTGTTAGATTTGTCCCTAACTCCCACGGGTGAGCACGACTACACCTCTAATCGTTCACCATGGGCATGGTTGTCATGATGTCATCTAGGCGACACTTACGCGTCCTGGCAATGGAAAATGCTCGCCATGGTTGGTTGCTTCGGCTCAAGAATGCCATGCACTAAATGACGTTGACTAGGCATTTATGGTGTCATCCAGAATAGTTTTTTTTGTCAAATCAAACTTGACCTGATAACCCAACTATATTCCCCTAATTTAAAAGGTTGCATCAGACATGAAAAAAAAATTGAGTGAAGAGGAAAAGAGTAAAGATCAATTGCTGCCAAACAATAATGCCTTTATTTCTTCAGTTTCTACCTTCACTTTCACTTTCGTTTATTTATATCTGCAGCTAACTTTTTACTTTATCAACCTTCTTATGCTTTCTTTAGATAAGAATCACACGAATTACACCACTTGAGTTCCATCAGTGCTTTTCTCTAAAGTTTGGTATTAAATATCGCTAATTCATGTACTTTATATCACTACCTCCATCCCAATAAGATTGGGACATGAGGAGGTGGTGCCGTTATTAAGAAACATGGGTTTATGTGGTTTCTATTGAATTGGTAAAGTAAGAGTAAAGTAAGAATGATTTAGAATTACACAAACTTTATCAAATTATGGATGAGACAATCTTAGTAGGACGGAGGGAGTAATATTTATGATATAGTAATGCAAGTATGGCTTACAGCTACTTGTCACCTAGTCACCTACATAAAAAGGTGGTCCAGTGATGTCACACCTCCCATAGCCCCGCGATAACCTTAACGGCTTAATCATGAGCGGTACCATTTTCATTTCATCATGATACACAGATCCCTTCAATTAGAGGCATAACACTAACATTGCTAATTACATCCTTTGGAAAATACTATTTCCATTGGAAATATGATATAGGAATTGAGATTGGTTTGGAATTGCTTCTGACTTTAAATGAGGCAGGTACACCGCATTACCGCCTAGGATGGTGGCATCACCACCGCCTCTTATAGTTTGACTTTGAGTTAAATCAGTTAACTAATAATATGGTCTTTAATCTCTTTATCATAGAATCCATCACTAAGGGAAATGAAATGGCCACCATGGAAAATAACAAGGGGAGGAATGTGCTTGCATGTGTATCTGAGAAACTAATTTGAAAACAAATGTCTGCCTTAGGGACTAGGACCACTGTTTTTTAAAAACAACTACCAATGGAGTTCAATAGAAATACAATGCCGAAGTGCGTAACTTATCCGGTGATGAAATTTTATATTGATCTATGATCTATCCAAGGTAATAAGTAACCATACTAAATTACTAAACATGTGTTAGTTGTCATATTAAGGAATATCAAATTAAGGTTGCATCTGTGTGCACGCCAGACTACTTAAAGCCTGCTGGTGACTACATGGAGTACCTTGATCCATAAATGATACTCCCTCCGTTTAAAAAAGGTTCGCCAAATTGACTTTTCTTGATCAATGCCAATCAACTTTGACTAATGATATTTTTTAATACGAAATAATTTTGAATAAGAAAGTTATATCAAGATGCTTCTTATTCAAAATATTTTCATAAAGTATAAAATTTATATATTATACACAAATATAATAAATAAAATAATTGTTCAAAGTATGATATATTGATATCATTGACCAAGAAAAGTCAATATAGCAAACCTTTTCAGGACAGAGGTAGTACTAAACATGGAATGCTATTAGAATAATACAGTAACTCAATACTCCAACATAGAAGCGTGAGTTTCATCTAGTGACCCAATCTTTAAAACTCCTTAGACCAACCAACCTTTAAACACAACTAACCTTTGAACTTCTTAGTTTAACTACCCTTTAAATATAGGTAAAGAATAACACTTGATCGAAACTCTTAGATTATACTCCCTCCGTCCCTTAAAACTTTGCCAACTTTCCTTTTTGGATTGTCCCACTAACTTTGCCACTTTCTCTTTTAAGTAAAAATATGTGGTTCCCGTTAATCCTCTGCACGTTACCTCAACCACACAGATTTTAGTTTTTTACTTTATTAACCCCCGTGCCGGTCAAACTTCGCCAAATTTTAAGGGACGGAGGGAGTACAAAAGTTGAATAAGCAAGAAACAAATCTTCCACAGCTGAATATTCCACTTCTAGTTTCAAAACGAAAAAAATGCTATGCATGTGTGAAATGTTAACATTATCCAAATATGTCATATCAGTACACGTGTATTAATAGAAGATACACAAAACACACTTCACAATGATGATGGAACGCCCAGAACTAATTTTTTCTTGCATAAATATTTTGTTAGCTTCCACAACGTAATTCATAAATAAACAAAATATTACCAAAGATTGAAAAAGACTAAAAAAATACTACATATCATATAACAAAAAACATACCTCTTTGAGCTCATCTTCATCAAAATCATCAATAATGGGCACATTAACTGATTTTCTTTTGGATCCTTTTTTCTTCTCCTTATCAGATTTCTCATCAACTGGGTACTTCACATTATCATGCTCTAACAAAGATAGAAGCTCTTTTCTTATCATCTCATCAGCCAGCTCAATTGCTGTAGGAGGAGCAAAGGAGCTCTTATCTTCATCAGATCTTATTAAAGAATTCCGAATTAGCTCCAACGAAGCAGGGGGTGGTCTTGGGAGACCCCTCTGCAATACTTTTGACCTTTTCTTTAGTAATGCTTGTTGTCTTGCATCTTCTTCTGCCTTCTGTCTTGCAACCCTGTCAGACATATCCTCTTCAATCTTCTCTTCCGGTTCCTCACTCTCTTCAGGAAGAGGTTGAATGACAATCTGGTATTCATTCTTGGGAAGTGGTAGGCTTTTTAAACCGGCAAGCAGTTCTTGTTTAGAATCTGAACGCCCAACTTTTGTCCCATCGTGCATATCCATTTCTTCATTAATGTGGAGTTCATCCCTCATTGGAGTCCCTTTTGGGGTCATGCCAAAAGAATATCCATCCCTTGAAGGGGTCATGCCAGTTCTAGGAGTAAGACCAGCCCCCCCTGGAGTTGCTGATGGAGTCAAGAGGGGATTTGGAGTATGAATCTCCCTTTTTTTAGGAGTCACACCAGAAAAATCAGATGGATGCAACATTGGGTTCTCTCCTCCCAGTAGTGGTGTTTGGGAGTGACTCAATCTTCTTTGGTTTTCGGCTTCCATCATTATAGCATCCTGCTTGTTTGCAGGTGTTCTTTGTGGTGTTCTTAGTGGAGTCATTCCCTGCCTTGGAGTTTGGGCATAACTTGCAACGAGGGCACGTGTGGCAGCATTCCCTTCTGTGAGTTCCTCGCTCCCAATGAGGTCACTCGCAATGCCAATTTTAGCAATCGCCTCCAATTCATGGTCTGAAATTTGTGGAGCAGGAAGATTCAGTTTAGTCCTCTTCCTCACTGTTTCTGGATCATTAAGCTTGTTGGCATGTAGTATGGCTGATGGGGTATCCTGCCTTTGAGCAATCTTATTCCTAGCAATGTCCTGCTTTCTCAGACGCGCCTCCTTATCTATTCGTCTTTCACCTTCAAGTTCTTCAATAGTTGTTGGGAACTTAGGTTGTTCCACTGGACGGTTTTCATCAGCAACGTCATAAAAACCTGGAGGAGGTTTCTTCTCAAAGGGAATCTCAGCATTATAGTCAATGCCCCTCCTCTTTCTCTTTCTATGTCGAGCATCAATTCCAGCTGCCTTCAACTCTCTCCTCTTTTGTAAAGACGCTAACCTCCTAGCCTCTTCAAGTTGTTTCTCCCTGGCTTTCCTTTTGGCTTTCTTGCCTCTTGTGTTGGCAAGCCGTGCACGTGCTTCAGAAAGCATCTCTTTCTCATCTTCATCCATATCAACAGGATCAGGACGAGCAGGCTTCGATTCTGGATTTGGATCAATCTCTCCAGGCCGCAGTTTCCTTGGATCATCATTGGCATCATAGTTCTCATCCTTGGCACACGCTGCATCAAGGAGCTTCTCATAGCGTTCCAAGCACTGTGATGGCGTACGCCCCACAATAGGAGCAATGGTTCTCCACTGTGTGGGCATAAGCTTTGCGAGGTGAAGCAGCTTCTCATCTTCTTCTCTAGTCCACTCGGTCTGCCAATGTCATTAACAGTGATAGGTCAATTCCAGAATCTAGGTAGTTCAACAGAAAGAGTTACAAGTAAACATTATTTATGTGAAGAACACTAGGTGTTGGGATGCAAATAGCTCGATTAAATACAATGCCTGGAGATGCAATACATAGTGGGATAGTCACAATAGAATGTGCCAAGAAGTGCATTGGGAAAGGAAATGTAGCATTTGACAAACCACGCTAACATACTTGGCTAACTGTTGTCATTATTCCCATCATATTTATTTATATATACTGGCATACTGCTACAAATTTGTGGTATGGTCGACACATTCCAATGAATACCTAATCCTCATATGAGTTTTACACATTTATAAGAATAAAAATAAAAAAGCTTGCCTTTTTTATGGAAGGATCGAGCCACTCATACCAACGAGCTTTGCACTGCTTGGCGGACTTACGAACAAGAAGAGAGGAGATACGGGCCCACTGGTTCTTGCCGTACTTCATGACCGCAGCCTTGAGGATCTCGTCCTCCGTGTTCTTCCATACTCCACCCTTTATCATAATCCTCATCTTCTCTCACTGATTGCTCCTCCCGGAGGAGGAATATCGCTCTTATTGAAGGAAAGAGGAGACCAGACGCCGGTGCTCCGGCTTTGCTAGGGTTTGGAAAAGCTCCGAAGATTTGCTCGAAAACCAGCTCCGTATCTTTATCTTTAGTCTGAGCAAATATACATGTTGTTTATTGTACCCTGATCCCGGGTTTCCCTCTTTCGCAACTTCCCGGCGTCGATTTGGATGATAACGGCGATGAAATGATGAATATCGTCAGCTACGCGAAGTTCAAGTCCATTTGCGGTTCAGACTTGCGGCCGCTGGAGGAAAGGGTTTTCGTATGTTTTGTTGGTTAATTTAAAAAAAAAAATTAAAAAAGCTGTTTGTTAAATACTTCGTACAAACTTCTAATTAAAAAAAGTATTTGGGAAATTTGTTAAATCAGTCCCGTAACTTTGGCCTATAGTTGATATTGGTCATATAACTTTACGTACTTGCAAAATACATCCTCCAACTAATATATTTGTTCAATTTCAGGACATTGGCGTCGGAAAGTTAAATTTTGGCCGGAAAGTTACATGTCTATCTCCCGCTATTATAATCTTTTCCTAAAAAAAAAAGAAAAAAAAAAGAAAAAAAATATAATCTTTTCCTAAATTTTGCAGCTGACCTGGATGTGGGCCCCACTTTATGACTTATTCCCAAACACTTCATTGTGCTCTCCCAAACTCCCCATTAGAACAATAAAAGCACAAAACTTAAGAGAAGAACGAAGGCTTCGTAATGCTTGGTCTGGCTTCTCCACAAATTGAAGGAAGGTGAGTGTGTGTTCCTCTAAAGTGCAAATAATGGCTCAGGCAAGGATCTATGGAATATCATTGTGGTAAGAAGGTCGGTCTTTTAATTTTGTAGGTTTCGAATGATCAGGTCCAGCCGGAGGGACGGGAGCCGCCGTCCGAACTCCGCCATTTGGGGCGGTTCCCGGTGAAATTTTTTGATGAAATTTTTGAGCATGTTCCTCATTAAGTCTAGTTTGTCCATACCAAATTTCAGCTCAAAATTCACCATCGGGAAGGCATTCAAATCATTTTTTGAATTTGACTGCACCAAAATATACATATAAAAACGCACTCAACTTCAAAAAATGATTTGAATGCCTTCCCGGTCGAATTTTGAGCTGAAATTTGGTATGGACAAACTAGACTTGATAAGGAACATGCTCAAAAAATTTCATCAAAAAATTCCACCGGGGACCGCCCCAAACGGCGAAGTTCGGACGGCGGATGGAGAGGGGAGGGAGGGACCTGAGCATTTCTGTTACTTTGATATACAAGAAAAGAATTTCTAATGTTAAAGGTTCTAACAAGACATTATATTGGAACAAGAATAATACGAGTAGTTGATTAGCAAAACTAACGAGTTGTCTTTTACCTGGACTGTTTCTATAGTTACAAATGGAGGCTTTTAAAATTGAAAAGTGTTAAGAATTTTTAAAGAAATTAGCCTGAAGTGCAGTGTTTTCAGTATGTTCACTTTTAAAATTTCGTATTTGGAATTTATAAGAAATAAATTGAAAAAAAATAGGGTCCCAAGTCCAGGTCAGCTAGGTCATATGGGAAAAATATGAGCAGGTGGCGCTGATGTGTTAATTTCCGGCGGAATTATTACTCTCCGACATAAATGTCCTGACATTGGACAAATATGTTAATTAGAGGACGTATTATGCAGGTAAATGAAGTTAGAGGACCAATATCGGACACGGCCAAAAGTTACGGGACTAATTTAACAAATTTCCCAAAAGTATTTTAAGTTAAAAGTTAGAAGCTGGAATATACTAGTTTCAAAGTGCTTCTAGATATTTTTGCAAATAACTCCAACCTAAGGATAATCCTAATGACTTATTTTTTCACTTCAACCCAAAATATCCCCCCTTCTTCCCTATTTTCTCTCCCCTACCATCCTGTATCCCGTCTCCCGTCATCCCTTTCACCGTTTCTCTTCACCCCAATAAACAACCTGTGCATATATTACATACATACATACACGCATATATATAATGAAAAAAAATGAAGCATTGTTATACAATTGTAGGGGTGAGAAAGCACTTTGCATCTCTGAATGTAGAAACAGACAAATAATGATTGACAAGTACTATGAGAAATGCAGTTCGGAGATTTCAAGGTCTGTAGATGTTTCGAGCTCAAATGGAGGTTGCTCGTGGATTGCTCTTGTACCTATCCCTTTTGGATTGCTCTTCTAAATAGTTGCTCGTGGGGTTCGTGGCTTTTGGATTTCTCCGGGTTTTTTAATTAATGGGGTTGTGGATTTCCAATTTGTGGCTGGAGAGATGGTTCACAGGCTTGGATGAGAGTAAAGAGGGGTCTTCAACTCCATATTTTTGTTTTTCATCCTTCATTTTTTTTTACCCTAAGGATTCTGCAGAAATAAAAGAGATACTTTCTCTCATTCTCTCATTTTGCCTAGGTGCCTTTTCGGGTTTTCATCCCAGCTTCCCACATTTTTCTGTTTTAATCCTCACAACTAACTCTTATTTTTGCTTTATTTTTTATTAAGTTTCCCTTTCACGTTTTCAACTTAACAAGCTTTTATTTTTATTTTTTTTAGAATAAAGAGCATGAATGTGAGTATTCCATGAAACTCCCCCCCCCCAATAGGGGTGGAATTAGGCCAGGCGGCCTGTCAGTGGCCTGTGGCCTGGCCAGTTAAAAGCCTGGGCTGGTCTGGCCTGTTTAGTAATCAAACTAGGTTTGTGCTTTTCAAAAAGCCCGTTTATGTAAATAGGCCAGGCCCAGCCCAACTCTGAAGCTTTTTTAGCTTAACAGACCGGCTTATTTATATGTGTGTATATATGCGTGTGTATATACTTAGTTATATTTATTTATATTATTTACATTTATATTTATATTGGTATACTTAACTATAGCAAATTCGGCATAGTATTATTTTTATGGAGTGTGTATTATAATATTTTAAATATATATAAAGTGTGTTAATAGTTTATTAAGATAATTGAAATTCAAGTTTTTCAATATATTTGAATTACATAGAAATTTATTTTCACTACATAATAATGTATTATATTATTAGACATCCAAAGCAAAACTAACGTTGATGGAGTATATTCCCACATACCCCAGGGGTATCATAATCGACGGGAGAAAGCACTGCGGCTCCATCAGAGGCGCAGAAGTACCAAGTCCACAGTCCGCGACTAACCCCGACCGCCGAGGTCGGGAAAACACCAGGCTCAGAAATCAGCCGAACTCGGTGAATAACGAAGTCAGCCTACCCCGACCCCGACCCCGAGGTCGGGAGAACATCGGGCTCAGGAATCAACTTAACTCGACAAATTATGGGCCCGACCTCGATGCACCCGAGGTCGACACCAAGTCAAGCACCAGGCAGTCAACTATCGCCAGGACAGGAACAAAGGGCAAAAGGGTGGATCCTCTCAACACGAGCCCGAGCTCTCAGATATTGACCTTAGTGGTCCCCAAGGTCAGGATGAAGCGCCATGTACTTAGATAGAATCCGCAAGGATTCGTCTCGCAAGAAGGCACCGCCACGTCACTCTCTTCGCCAAAGGAATATTCCAGGTTATCCACGTGCAGCCACACGGGACTTCTGGCGGGAATTCTGTTAGAAGAATAATCAATCAGCCAGCTGCTATCAAGGGTTCTCTCTCCAATCAGCTTTACCTGTGGCCGCCCCTCATTGAATTGGGTTGTTAGTTTGTTAGAATAGCTTTACACGTGTCCTTCTCCCATTAGACCAACATCTTTGGCTTGGCCTCCAAGTATTTCCTTTTTCCTTAGTATAAATATCACCTTCCAACTTGTGGAAAGGGATGCTTAATCTATCGCATACTTGAGACTTATACACTGAGATTTTATCTGGACTTTCCAATCAGTTCGCTCTCCCTTCTACTCTCATTTTTGGTGGATTCCGGCCACCCCTGGTCTGACGATCCATCAAACGTATTATTAGACTTTTTAGTGAATATTTGGGGGGATAAATTTTATACCGGGTTAAAAGGATTCTTCACTTTTATTTTTTTATTTTTTTGAAATTTTATTATTTTTTTCTTAACAGGCCCAGAAAACAGGCTTCAGGCCAGGCCAGGCTTTTAAACAGGCCAGGCTCAGGCCGAAAAATTAGGCCTTTAACGGGTAACAGGCCAGGCTCAGGCCTATATATTCTAAAACATGCCCGGCCTGTTTAGGCGAAAGCCTGACCTGACCTGACCTGTTTCCACCCCTACCCCCCAAGCTAGTCAAAGCACTGTCCCTAGTGCTTATCTTCGGGATATCCTAGAAGAGGAACCCGTTTGTGATGTCATTTCTTTGTATGTTGAGGAAGTTTCGGAATTGGTTTTTTTGTGGGGTTAGGGAATTTGGATTTTGGGATATTTGGTGGGTTTTGTTGAATTGAAAAAGATGGAGATGATGATGTGGAGAAGAAGGATATGAGGTTGATTTGGACTTTTGGTGGAGAAAGAGGGTGAATTCGAAGTTGGGAGAGCTTGAAAATGGTGGAAATGGGGGGGGGGGGGGGGGGGGGTTCGTGTTTTGCAGAGGAAGAAGTGAGGAAGAGGAGGAATCAAGCTCGGTTTTGAGTAAAAATTTCCAGACAACCCGGCCGAGTGGGGTAATATGACCCGGTCGGGCCTAAATTTCTGCTATCCAGTGGGGTTTAAAAGAAAACGCCCGGCCGGGTTATGTAGGTGACCCGGTCGGGTGTTGTGCTCCAGGGCCCGGGTTTTGCAAAAGTTTATTCGCCCGATCAGTTTTAGAAACCTATCCGACTGGGTTATTTGGTTTACCCGACCGGGTCAAATGTCATGTCTTTTTTTTAACGTTTTAACACACTCACACTCACACTCACACTCACACTCACACTCACACAACTGAATAAGAAAACGAACCTTGCATGGGTTGCCTCCCAAGAAGCACTTTGTTTAACGTCGTGGCTCGACGATATTCTCATTTTCTTTTTTGTTTTATGTGGAATCGTGAACATCCCTTGTTTCATTCTTCTTCTTTAGCCTTTTCCAGTAAGGCCGAGGTTTCTTCTTTGTTACCACCTCAACCATAGGTGTTTCCAACTCGCATTGAGGCGACTCTTCTTTCAAAATAGATTTTTTTTGTTCAATTCTTCTTTCAAAAATTGATGTTTTCTTAGCCTCTTTTTCAATAAAAACATTTGGTGCTTGTGGTTCAAAAACATTTAGAGAACAAAGAGATTGTTCTTTAATTTGTTTTCTCGTAGAATCAAAGATGTTGAATTCTACTTTTTGGTCATCGAACTCTAAAGTTAATGAACCATTAGACACGTCTATTTTTGTTTAGGCTATTTTTAAGAAAGGTCTTCCCAAAAGGATGAGTGTAGCTTGGTTATCAGCTTCCATTTCAAAAATATAGAAATCAACAGGGAAGACCAAATTTTCAACTTTTACTAACACGTCCTCTACGACACCCTTAGGGTATGTGCTAGACCTATCCACCAACTGGATTACTACCCCGGTTTCATGCATAGGGCCAAGTTTTAGGGACTTGTATAATGAATATGGAATAACATTGATTGAAGTCCCTAAATCCAACAAGGCCCTAGGAAATAAAGTGTTCCCTATTTTGCATGGGATAGTGAACATGCCTGAGTCGTTGCATTTTTCCGAGAGTTTCCTTTGGAAAATTGCTGAGACACGTTTACCAACCTTAACATCTTGTTTCCCTTTCACTTTAATTTTTCTTTGGAATTTTATCAGTCCAGGACCCCAGGACCTCAAAGTTCATGTCTTTATCAATTAGGGACCCGAAAGATAAACTCTATCAATATGAGACCTATAATATTAGAATCTATCGATACAATGCTCTAGATTTTAACACTAGTAGAAAAAGGCCTTATAGTGACACTATTTTTGTGTCACAGAAAGTTTCCGTGACACATATCATTCGTCGTAGAAGGTGGGAAATGGTGACACTAAAATTAGTGTCACACGTGAAACGTCAGTAAATTATGACGCTTAAGTATCATTAGATATTTTGACGCACACATATCACAATTACTTGTGATACTGTAACGAAACAAAAAGTCATGATACATTAGTATCATATAAATAAATGATGCCAAAACATCAATAAAATTTGTAACACCATGGTATCATTATGTTTTATAAAACACAAATATATCATTCACAATCTTGGCATGCTTAACATCATTAACATATACAAGTCATTCAACACACACACCTAAAACGATAAAGATACAAAATATGAAAATCCCACAATTTTCATTCACAAAAATATGAAATTACAATTTACTTGTAATTTCACCAAACTACATAACAAGTACATGTTTGACCAAAATACAAAACCATAATAATACAATCAAGCAATTGTTAGTTGGTGTTGTAAGTGCCGGAGTAGAAAAATTAATGGTTTGCTTCAAACTTCTAGCAATCCAGCCGTACCGCAAACTTCTCCAACCAAATCATCTAGTTCTGTACACACAAACAATATAAACAAAAGCATGAATCAATGAAAGGATAGAACCTTGAACCGCTACACACAACCTGACCTACAATTCTACAAACACAACCTTTTTTATTTTATTTTTTCTACAAACACATATCCTTATAAACAAAGAACACACTTGAACAGGTACCATATGCTTTTCAAACAATTATTTGAATCAAATAACCTACGCAGACTTCATGTATAGTTTCTGATAATGACCACTCTTAACATCACTTACTATGAAACTTGAACACTTTTCCTTAAATCTCAAATCAAATAAATAAAAAACAAACTTTAGAACATATGATAGTATTAACCAAGTTGCAGTAGGTATTTGTAAGAATAATTAGAAAAGCAAATCTTACACATTCTTTTGAAAGAAAGTACATCTTAAACTTAACTTACAAAGTTTACATAGTTTAAGCTAGATGATGATATGAAAGTCTTGCTCCGGTGCTGTAATAACTAAAAACTTAGCAAAAGAAGCATCTTTCTCCCAACAAAATGAACCAAATGGTCACTCTTAACATCATGTTATTCTGAAACTGGAACACTCTTCCTCTAATCACAAATCAAACAAATAAGCAAACAAACTTTAAACACATTAACCAAGTTAGAGCATCTCCACTCATGATCTTAAAATAAATGGTTTTTCTATGACACATCATTGACACATCATATTTATTAAATAAATTTTAAATAATCTCAAATCTTAAAACTCTCCATCAACCATGATATTCAGATAATTAGTTTTTCTAGATCATGCATTAAATGAAATTTAACTACAACCTAAAATAATCCGGGATTCAAATCCTGATACCGGATTATCTTTTTCAATAATCTATCTAAATAATCTCTCACTCACAATGATAATCTTTAAAATAATCTTACACATCATCCAATTAAACTCTAAATAATCTAAACAATGGGGATGCCCTTATAGTACGTTTTGTAAGAATAGTAATCAAAGTAAACCTTAAACTTAGCATACCAAATATACAGAGTCCAAGCTAGAAGATGATCTCATAGTCTTGTTCCCGGTGCTGCAATAAAATAAAATAAAAAACCTTAGCAAATAAGTATCCACGAAACTGTTTAAAACCAAGTAAAATGACTTAGAAAAGCACAAATCTGTAGAGAACTTTATAAACGATAATTTTAAGAATTTCTTATCTTAATAAACAATCTGAGAATGTTTCACTATGTCTAATAAAATAAAATGTATAACAAATTCAATCGTCTAAATTACATGCATCACTATTTGGTCTATTCCTCCCTTTTTCTCTTTGATTGACCCTCTTTAATGTGAAAACTATACTGGGTATCCGTATGCTTAAAGATTACTGGGTACTATTCATATCTAATAATGAAAAAGCGCTACAGAGAATAACACTTACGAGGAGGATTCTAAATTTTGATCTATGGTCATAGTCTTTCAAATTTTGGTCGTATGTAACTACAGTTGTATCGGCATGGTACAATTCAAAATGTTAGTAATTAGGTAGCTTTAATAAATATCTAAAAAAAAAGTAGTTCATACAATGCATTTTAGTAATAGAAAATATATTGAACTAGTGATAAATTAGTAATAGAAAATATATTGAACTTAATTGTTTAGACCTTCTAAATTAGTGTAGCTCTTTGGATCCTACTCTGAAACAAAAATAGCAGGGGATGACTTTTATTTAACTTACTTCATCTTTATTACGTTGCAGACTTACAGTTTTATGCTATTCAAATAGAATCGTATTAAAAAAATAGCAGTAGCATTTATGAAACGATTAACAACGTCTCTAAGTGACTCTTTATTGATCCTTAAAAGATTGAATAAATAGAGATTCAACAAATATAGCATAACAGAAAAAAGATTTTGAAATTTACTCTAACTCATTGACAACAAAAACAAAAGAATTTAGTACAACCTACAAGAATACAATCCAATATCTTTTCTCACGAGCCCAAACTCATGATATTTTTTCTTCAAACAAAGAACAAGCATGTAAAAAATTCTTGATGCATAGAGCATCATGTACGACTTTATAAGTGTCTCTAAATATCTGAATGTAAATCATAGTAAATTGAATGACCTGTATATATCAGACAAAGTGCCAATGTCATTTAATTTTGTTTACTTTAAGATAACTGTAGTAGTGTAGTGATCACTTTATAGATCAACCAAGTAAAGATTTCACAAATAAAGTACAATAGCATAGAAAGATTTTTTCACTTTAAGGATTTTTTTTCTCAGAAAATTTGGAGGTACATCAAAATTGAACTCTGTTTCAGATTTGGTAGTGAAATTTTATGATGAGTAGTTCCCAAATGAAAATCTGACAGTGCAAGACCAGCAACTGTTAATTACTAGAAAACTCTTCCCATCCTTTCTGGAGATAACCTACAGAAGAAAATATTAATCTCATTTAAGGTAAGAGAGAAAAGGCAAAGTAACCATGATGTTAGGATGAAGAAAGGCTAGAGCTACGCATGCCTTAACGCTTGCACCCAAAAGGTATCTGCTGATGTCGTACATGTGATAAAATTAGTATTTTTGATGGGTAAAGGCTGTACTTATATTTTAGCTTACAAAAATAATTGATATACAAAGTACAACTCTCCATAGCTAGGTCACTAATTGGTCTAACTGACTAAGAAATTGAGAACATCCTGAAATGCTATACTAAAGGAAACAGGTTACTTTTTAGTCCTAATTGAGGGTTTTTTGTCTCAGAAAATTTGGAGGTGCATCCAAATTGATCTCTGCTTCAGATACGATAGTGAATTTTTTAAAACAAATTTATGTCATACATCAAACACAATAACAACATAATAAGTTACTACCTACCATTAACACATCCAAAGCATGCCATGCTATACCTCCCCTAGTTTCCAACATCATGCCTGAAATTCCAAGGGCACCTAGAGTCTCGAATTTATCATGCCCTGAAACAGAGATATCAAAAACCAAAAAAATCTATTCCTGAAAATGCCACTAAAACATAGGAGCCAGACATGTATACGAGTGTCATGTTCATCAAGTTCTTAAACATTCATAAATATATTGCTTCCAGACAATGAAAATCCCTTGGCAAAATTAATTAGCTCACCATCACACATATTGAGACCACAAACCGAGCATCGAAGAAGTCCTAAATCTGCTCAAGAATGCACAGGTGAATTCCACTGGTGATATGAAAATCCCTAGGTAAACTTAATTAGCTAACCATCACATGTATTGTGATCACAACAAGTACTATCCCTGGCAAAAAAAAGCAATACATAACTTGAAAATAATGTCAAACAGGCATGGAAAAAATGAACTCTAAAAAAAGGCAGCTTAGCATACCTAAAAATAAAACTAGAGTCAAATACATCACCCGAAATGTGAAGATATGACTTGGAAGCAAACAACTAGTACACTGTTGGGGTTCTGTTTATACCCAGCTCGAATTCATTGCATGACTCATTCAAATATGCCTCTACAAAACTAAATTCAACAGCGAACCTCAATCAAACTTTCATAAAAGATAACTACAAAACCAGAAACAAATGAAACCTTTCGAAAAGGGAAAATTTTAGAAAGGCACTGACCTAATTTTATCCAAAATCTATAAATTGCGCTTGAAGTTGCGACTTGCAATAAAAGTTGCTACCGTGGTAGGAAATCTTATGCGAGCTGCGAGCAGACCTGCGAGCTGTGAGCAGACCTGCGAGCAGAGCTCCATAATTCAAAGGAGGGTCGCGAGGTCAAAGAGATGACGGGCCCAAGGCACGCATGAAGTTTTAGTGAATAATTCAGAGGGGGGTAGTGTTAGGTTTTCGATTAGGAGGTGATGAGGTCGTAGATCGAAGGTAGCGGGCAGAAGCTAATGGTGTTTGAGATGGTGTGAATTGATGAACCAGCTAGGGCAGTGATTGAAGGTTAGCCAGATCTATTTTGGGGGGAAATGAATTTCATTTTTTGGGGAACAAAAAATGATTTTCAGGGAATTTAGGTTTAGGAGGGAAATTGGTGTCCAAAAAAATAAAAATAAAATGTTAAATTTATATTTAGTATCACTAGTATTTGTTGATGTCATAGTATCACATGTTAATGACACTTATATGTCGGAAACAAGTTAAGTCGTCTACCAGTGACACTTTTTTAAAAAGCGTCGCAAAAAAAGTGTCACTGTAAGGCAGTTTTCTAGTAGTGATATATGTGGCGCCACATCAATTAAAATTTTATATATCCGTAATAAAACTGCCACATCACCTCCAAATCGTTAATTTTGTATTCCACCCAAATTCAATTACGCAGTTTTCCACCCTTACATTTTCACCCACACCAGATGCTTCATCTTCCTCACTGACACACACCTCGTCACCTTCAACGCTCACTGGACAAGCTTCATTTTCCCAGCACCAAACTCTCTTGTTACTTCATAGCTAGCAGTCGAACAAAGAGCGCTCTGGACGACAAGCACATAAAGTTTCATTAACCTGTAAATTTTGACCGCAAATGGAGAGGCGGTATGAAATAAATTTTCTTAATTAACTTTGTTTTTTCTCCCTACCCGCAAATTAGGTTGCAATGTAAATCAGAATATGATTAACTATAAATGACTAGCTCAACAAAAAAATTGCTGGAACACGTAAAGCCTCTAAATAACGCAAAATATACCGTGGGATCATCCCACGGTGAGCATCGTGCTCCAAGCCCAAAAACGGTGTCGTTTTTCATTAAAAAAATATTAGGTTCTTACTCCGTATTGTTTACTCGTATTTCGAATTTCTGTTGCAGCCGACTTCGTTCTTCATTCCGTTTTTATTTGTGTTCACTGCGCTTAGGATTCCGATCTGCCTTCAATGGATTTCTCGCTAGATGATTCAGCTGTTGTGAATTCTTCGATTGAATTTCGCGATTGTATTCCTGTTAGTATTCATGACAACGTGATTCATTCATCTGGTGACAATAATTTTGAATGTGATCAGCCGGTTAATGTCGAAATTATTGGTAAACATTACAGTTTTTAGTTTTGTAAATTTAATTTCTCTTATTTATGCTTTCATTATGTTGTAATATCTTTTGTTCTCTGTTTTATATTATTGTGTGAGAATTTGGATTGTTTTTCATTCATATTTGTTGGATTTTGTTTTTTCCTTTCAGGCGAAGAAGAAACTGGTTCAAGGGCTTTTAAATTGTTGCATCTTCTCAGTAGAGGTACTTTTCTTGTCTTGTGATTAATTTTTTGTTTTTATTTGTTTTTAACTCAATATTATGTAATTTTAGTTCATTTGTATGTAACTTTTGTTTGGTTTTATGTAATTTAGTTATTAACTCTGGTTTATATGTATACAATTAATATTCAATACTATATAAATTCTATTCAAATCTATGGAACTTCTTTTCTAGTGTATGTAACCAGCGCTACAGATTATGTAACTTTGTGTGACTTTTGTGTAACTTTATTCCTAGTATATGAAAGTTACTGTAAATCATATGTAACTACACTTTATCATTATGTTACTTCTTGTGTGGTTTTATGTTTCTTCAGGTTAGGTCCATGTAACTTATGTCAAATATATTTAAGTTTCATTCAAACCTATGCAATTATTTTATGTGGCTTCAGTTAACTTTTTATGTAACTCTATATGTAGTTGTATGTAACATTAGTCCAAGTGTATGAAACTTATGGTCAACAATATGTAACTTGAATTTAATTGTATGTATCTTTTTATAGTGGTTTTTTTCATATACCCGCTTTGTTATTTGTCAAATACATTGGCAACTGTTGACAAGGCAACTGAGTGTAAATCACTTGTTGGACTCAGTGTTAAATCTGAACAGGATGCTTATAATCTTTACAACACTCATGCTTTTGAAAATGGCTTTGGTATTCGAAGATACAAACAAAGGTTTAGGAGTGACAATGTAAGTTTGATTATGAAGTCTTATTGTTGTTGGGAAGAATGGAAGAAACTACAAAAGGGCACTGAAAACAAAATGTATACGAAATTAGATTATCATTCAGGTTGTAAAGCAAAGCTGCAGTTTTCTATTAGTATTGAAGGTGAATGGACTGTTTCAAAGCATATTATTGATCACAACCATTCTTTTTGTCCAATTGGTCAAAGACACCTTCTGAAATCACATCGAGGTGTTGATCATGAGTATCTTGAATTTATTATGTTGATGAAGGAGAGTGAGACTAAAGTTTCTGATATTCATCGTATGCTTCAAAAACAGGCATGTGGTCTTAGTGCTCTTGGTTTCACCAAACGTGATGCTTATAACGTTCTTGAATCTGAAAGGAGTAAAACGTTTAATGGTAGCGATTCTAACAGTTTGATTTCTATATTGAAGAAAAGGGCTGAAGTGGAATCTGATTTTTACTTTGATTTTGAGGTAGATGAAGGTGTCCTGAGTTGTTTTTTCTAGAGAGATGGGCAAATGAGATCGGATTATGAGAGGTTTGGTGATTTAGTTGTGCATGATACAACTTACAGGACTAACAAATATAACATGATTTGTGGTCCGTTTGTTGGTATGAATCATCATTGCAAGAATATTATGTTTGGTTGTGGCTTTATGTTGAATGAAAAGGTTGAGTCATTTGTTTGGTTATTTCAGACTTTTCTGAAATCTATGGGCAGTAAACAACCCATCACATTTATGACAGATCAATCATTTTCCATGGCAGCAGCTATAAAATCAGTTTTCCCTGAGTCAAGACATCGACTATGCACTTGGCATATAGATGAGAATTCAAAGAAACACATCATGTTTCTACGAAAGAAGATAAATTTTGTTCCTCTATTTGATTATGTTGTTAAACGATGTGACACAGTTGCAGAGTTTGATTTCTACTGGACTGAGTAAGTTATTTGTATTGCGATATAACCTCTTATTTATCTCGTGTAACTTGTTCATTGCGTTGTGTAACCTGTGTTGGTTTTATATGTAACTTTGTATTGGTTTTTAAATTGGTTTCAGGTTGAACAGATTGTATGAATGAAATGATAATAAATGGTTAAAAAGGCTCTACAGTCATAAGGAAAAGTGGAGTCCTGCATTTTCAAAGGATTATTTCTCTGGCAGCACTCTATCTTCCCAAAGAAATGAATCTACCAATAGATCCATATCCAGAAGACTCTCAAAAACTGCAACATTGTGTGACTTTTACAAAATGTTTGGTGATGTTGTTGATGAGTGGAGGTCAGAAGAACATGGTGAAGATTTCAGATGTTCAGAAGGCACCGTTGAGATGGTATTACTACAAGACAGTATGTTGTCTCATGCTAGAGATGTATACACCGTTGAGATATTCAAACTGTTTTAGGAACAATATTTGAAGGGTATGTCACACTTTTTTAAATTAAAGACACGGAATTGTCATGATTATGTGTATCATGTTTGGTTGGACGGTGTAGATTTGATTAGGCACAACGTTGCTTTTAATGGAAATGACAACAAAGTGACTTGCACTTGTAAGCTGTTTTCAGAAGTTGGCATTTTGTGTAGACACATATTGCGTATATATAATGTCCATTGTGTGAAGTATATTCCACAAGTTTATATACTGTCTAGCTGGACAAAGGCTGCTATTTTGCAAAATGTTAGTCCTCCTATTACTCAAGGAAGAGATGTTATGTGTGGGAAAATAGTTGAAGATTCTGTTTGGAGAGTGCAAATGAGTAGGAAGTTCAATGCTATATTGGCTGCAAGTGCTAGTCTACCTGATGCTAGGCAAGTATGTGAGGAAGGGTATAAATCTATCAAACACGCTTTAGATATTCAAAAAAGTGTTTCTTGTGGTGATGAATTTGGTTCTTCTCGAAGGACAATACTTGATCCTCCACGTTCTCGTCCTAAAGGTGAGCGAAATAAAAGAAAAAGAAGCATTGTTGAAAAACAGTGCAAAATAGTCAAAGCTCGACGTTCTAAATCTCAAAATGTTGCCAGTAGTTCAAAAGAAGTTGCACAATCTGTTGTTCAGGTATTTTCTTATTTTTATATTTTTTTCTTCTTTAATTCACCTTTTCTGATCATTACTTTTTGTTTTGTTTTAATTCTAGGAAACCGTCAGTTCTATGGTTCCACAAGGTTATCTTGTTCATCCAGTTGGAGGAATCACTACTTTGATGAGTGTGTTTGGATCTCCACAAGTTTTAGCTCCATACTTCATGCAATCTAGTGTTGTGAACCAAATGCAGAATTAATTTTAGTTTAATTTTTGTTTTTTTATAGTAGATATCTTGTTTCACAGAATTAGATTTACATTTCGTTTACTAGTTGTTAACATTTTGTTATCCTTTGTTTCCTATCATGCTTACAGTCAAATTTATTAGCACATTACTAGATGAGTTACATTTCTTTTGATGAGATTTACATCTCGTTTACTGGTTGTTAACATTTTGTTATCCTTTGTTTCCTATCATTCTTACAGTCAAATTTATTAGCACATTACTGGAGGAGTGACATTTACTTTATTCTAAAATTATATTTCAATTGAACAAATTTTTATTCTCAAATTAAGAGAATTTAAATCTCAAGTTAACAGCTAGTACTTGTCAATAAAAAAAATTACATCTGAATTCAATAGCAAGTACATCTCAAATAAAACAAGGTTACATCTCAACTAAAAAGAAGTTTAGTTTTATAAATACACTAACAATTACTACTTTGTTGTTTGTTATTCAGTTCTATCTTTGATAATTTACATAAGTCCTCACGCGACTTACATTTTTGTTATACGTTTTTTACATAAGGTATAAATGAAGTTACATCTTGCAAAACCAGTTGAATAAAGCACTCCAGAGTCTGTAAAGCAATTTTAGTAGCATACTGAGACACAGAAATTAAGAACTTCATAACATACATATACATCATGCATGCACAATTTTAATAAGCCAAAGTGACCAATTTTCATACATGATACTTGTATAATGTACTACAATAATAACGAACCAGAAACCATTAAATGTTGAGAGAACTTCATAATCTCTCAGAAATAAATGTTCTGCCCTTGCCCAATTTCAAAACACATGCCCATAATATGAAATAATGTTTGAGACAACTTCCACCTTCAAAACAAATGTACTTTTCACAAAAACCAGAACACTTTACACATTCATGAATTCTTTTTCTCTTTTAAAAACATTCTCCCTTTCTGTGTTGAATTTTGAGCTTATGACTTCTGCTGCATAGACAAGTCATAGCTTCTTCAGAATTTGTTTCTGAGCTTTTACTCCTGCTGGTTTAGATGCACATGGGAATCCTGCATCCCAATTGTCTTCTTGTCCATGATAGGTTTCAAGGTGACGCATTACAAAAATGCCACAATCAACATAATTCCCATTGTACCTCCATGGCATATTAAAGATTCTAGGGTTCCATTTGTCCATTTTTTCAGCTGGATGGTTCACCTTGTTGCAGTACTTCTTAAATCCTGCCACCTATTTTCAGCATATACATTAGCAGACTGATACATTTACATTAGCATTACTTGTGGAATACATGAACATAAGTTTACCGGTTGGTTAAAGCTCTCCTCATATTTTTAAACTTCACCCCTTTTTCAAGCATCCTATTGTCAATGACATCAACTATATTCTTTTTCATGTAGAAGCAATAGATATAGTAGTGATGACTTTGGTGTACAGGAATCAAGACCCGCAAGTCATAAAAAGCATTCATTAGTTAATTATTTCATAGTGAATCATTTTGTTTAACTCTTTTCAGTAATAATAACATTTTACCATATCATAATCTTTGAGATTTCCTCTTTCAGCAACTTCTAATTCCATTCTCTCTACCATCCTTTCTTCTTTGTCTGGATATTTCACTCCAAGCTGTGCCTGTTTATTATCAACCATTGAAATTAATCAGAATAATGAATGTTTTTCTATTTATTGAATGTATTAGTAATATGATACATACATAGACCATGCTAGAAAGTATTAGGGCGCGATGGGGAGGATTGTTCTTTGGTTCTCTGTCATTGAGTAATTTTACCCATGCATCTATTACTGAGTTGTCAAGATGCTCTTATTCTTCTAGTGTTTGGAACTCCTCGTGGTTCAGAAAAAGTCCAGACTCATCAAGATACAACATTTCACTAACACCATAACACATGTTAGTAAACAATTGATTGATAAATTATAGTTTTACATTTGAGTATATGATAAATTACATTTTTTTTTGTGCGAGTTACATTTTTAGAAACCTAGCTAATATCATTTTATACTCACAATTTTGTGTTTTACATTTTGTGTAGACCAAGTTACATTTTATTATAACATGGTTTACATCATTGTTATTTTTATTAAACATTGCACCAAAAACCTCAAATTTAGCAAGATACAAAGTATAAATTATTTAGTGAAATAATGACATATATAATAAAGAATATCTTACTTTCCAGCTTCCTTTGAAAATCCATAGTCAATCACTATTTTCTCTTCCTTCCTCATCTCCTTGCATAACCTATGGTTATGTTTCAGAAATGATGACCTGAATTTCCATTCCGTATCAGCTGCCTTTTTGACCTTCTGTCTTTTTGCCACAGGTGTTGTGATCTTGACTTCTTCTTTTTCTTCTTCTACATTTTCATCTTCTGCTTCTACATTTGGAGTTATAGCCATTGCTTCTTCTTTTGTTCCTTGCTCTTCAGTCAGAACATTCTCAGTTGGAGTTGTATCAATTGCTTCTTCTTCTTTTGATCCGAGCTCTTCAGTCACAACATTCTCTTGACTTTCCCTCTCTCCTTCAGCTATCTCAACCATTTCTTCTTTGTTGTCTTCTTCTATGCTTCTTGCAATCTCCATTATTGGGTCTTCAGTCATTTGAGCACCTGGATTCTCATTTGTTGCTTGAATATACATTGAGTCAACTTCATCTTCGCTTGTAGGAGATTCAGAATCATGAATACTCTTTAATTCTTCCAAAGATTGTATGGTAGCTGGCTCGGAGAAATCAGACAAGTCACTTGTATAATGAAACATTGAAAATGTATCATTCATGGTAAGTGACCAACAGGCTGGTTGTTTGTCACCATCACTGTCATATTCATCTAAACCCCATTCATCATTTTCTGATGCCATCTATAAACAAAGTAATAGCAAACTATCAAAATATTCCCAAACAAGTAAAACATAATTGAAATGTAGTGATTTGACATATAATTCTATCTTATACCTTATCTTACTTACATTCAAATCAACTATTCTCCAAATTAAAATAATCTAGGAATTATACCACCTCATATTACTTCAACTCAGGCGGCGCAGGTGCACTCTATGAGTTTAGGTAGCAGGTTCTCTGTAGTGTTTCCCTTTACTCACTTTTATAATTCTAACCTCATATTCAATTTATGATTCAGTCATGGCTATGATGTGTTTTTCTACTGATCAATAACTACTAACAATAGTTTTAAGTTTTTAAGCAAACATATATACCCTCTAATAAAATATCTACTACTTCTAAACAATGTTCTAAAAGGCGCTAGGCGCTAGTCGGGCGCCAACACAACGCCTAGCGCTTAGGCGCCTAGGCGGGGATTAATCGGAGACATAAAAATTGTAGTTTTAATAATATTTTGCATAAATATGATTAATAATGTTGTGTTTATGTGTACATAAAATATAAAACACATACATACACACACTAACATGCATGAATGATAAGAGTTTTCACACTTAATAACATATTATACATACTTACTTCTTAACTTCAAGTAATACTACGTAATAATTATTAATAAATAATAATAACACTTAAGAATATATATATAAGAACATGTATAACATTTATATTAATCTACAACTAGTAGTTTTCTTCATATACGTTGTTACAGTTAAAGATACATATATCTCTTAGAATACTAAAATAAAAAGCAAAATAAAATGTTCGATAAATCTAGATGTCTAGGCGGCCGATTAAGCGCTCTAGGCGGGTAGTTAGGCCCCTTAGGCGGCCGACTAATTCACCTAGGCGCCAAATAAATTAGTCGGAGCGCCTAGACTAAAATCGCGGCGCCCGATTACCGCCTAGCGCCTAGGGGGACTAGTCGGGCGCCTAGAGCGATTTTTAGAACCATGCTTCTAAATATATAGTAGGCATAATGAAAATAATACTTCTAAACTATATGCAACCTCTAATTCATCATGTCTTGTATAGAAAACAATGACAAAGTATTAAAAAAAACAAAAAAACTAATAAAAATACAGAGATGACAGGTGTAAGGTGTTATATATCTCATGGTGAAACCTTAATAATTACTTTAAAAAAACTGCTCCGTAACTACCTTTTATGCTACATTAAAAATCAAAAGAAAAAGAAAAAAAGTAATTACACAAATTAATGTTAAAGTATGCTATGTCAGACGATCAGAGTGACTTGGAGCAGAATATTCAAGATCAACCAGGCTTGAGGTACACATTTTTGTACACACACTTACACACTCGTGTCTGTGAAGTGTTTTGTTTTGTCTGTATACAGACACAACTTATTTCACAGACACTACAAATTCGTTGTGTCTGTATACAGACAAAAGAAACACTTCACAAACACGAGTATGTAAGTGTGTACAAAATATGTGTAACAATAGTTTTTTTCTATTCAAGATAGCCATAGTTTACACCGTATTGCAACAGGTGGCATGTGCACAATTTTGTGATGATGAAAGATTTTTTTTATTTGTGATGATGAAAGATTTTTTTTATTTGACCAGGGCTGCACAAACCTTCGATGAACAAGGAGAATAGTGTCTGTGAAAAGGAAGTTGTCGACCTTGGGATAAGCGGCTGCCTATAATTAAGTTTATGTTGTGAAATGAAGAAGATGAAGAACAACTTTAAGAGATAGATATATTGATAAAAAGCTCTAAATAACTTCTTCTTAATTTCTGAGTTTCTGAATTTCTAAGTTGCTTGAATTTCTGAATTGAATTTACAAGGGTTTGATCAAGCCCTATTTATACTAGTTGGGCTTGGTGATGAATCATCAGGGAGAATTTCTACACATTCTGCTGGCAATATTAAACCTAAACATCTGTCCTATTACAAGGATTGGAATTTGATTAGTGTCCTGATTACAAGGATGGACATTCACACATGTCATTTTGATGATTTTACAACACTCCCCCTTGAATGTTCATCCTTCAATAGTTATTTTGTTATTATGAAAAATTAGTGTGAAAGTTAAGGGGTAGAGATTACGACATATAATGTCGTTGTATTTGGATGTACTGTCTCGTTAAAAACCTTATCAGGAAAAACCCAGTGGGATAAAAACCTGATGAAGGGAAAAAGAGTGCAGTGCATTCAAATACTCCCCCTGAATTTAGCATAAATTATGAAGGCGGTGCATGCCGATTTTCTGTACAAGTTTTGTAAACTTCTTCGGGGGTAAAGATTTGGTGAAGAGATCGGCTGGATTTTCACTTGATCTGATTTGTTGAATGTTGATCGTCCCATCTTTCTCCAGATCATGAGTAGAGAAGAATTTTGGTGATATGTGTTTTGTTCTGTCTCCTTTGATATAGCCTTCTTTAATTTGAGCTATGCATGCGGTGTTGTCTTCGTAGATCACAGTCGGGTGACAACTAATAGCTTTCATACCACATTCATCTTGGATGTGTTGAATCATAGATCGCAACCACACACATTCTCTCCCAGTTTCATATAGTGCAATTAATTCAGAATGATTTGATGATGTAGCTGTCAATGTCTGCTTCATAGATCTCCATGAGATTGCGGTGTTACCATAAGTAAATACGTACCCGGTTTGTGATTTCGCCTTTTGAGGATCTGATAAGTATCCAGCGTCTGCATATCCGATTAAAGAAGCTTTTGCATCTTTGTGGTAGAATAGGCCGAGATCAACTGTACCACGGAGATAACGGAATATGTGCTTGATCCCGTTCCAATGACGTCTTGTTGGGCATGAACTGTACCTAGCTAATAAATTTACAGAAAATGCAATATCTGGTCTAGTATTATTAGCTAAATACATTAAAGCTCCAATAGCACTCAGATATGGTACTTCGGGACCGAGTATTTCTTCGTCGTCTTCTCGAGGACGGAATGGATCATCGTGTATGTTGAGAGATCGAATGACCATTGGTGAAGTCAAAGGATGAGCTTTGTCCATATAGAATCTCTTCAACACTTTCTCGGTGTAATTGGATTGGTGGATGAAAATTCCATTCTTCAAATGCTCAATTTGAAGCCCGAGACAAAATTTGGTTCTCCCGAGATCTTTCATTTCAAATTCTTTCATAAGATATTTTGCAGTATTTTCAATTTCATCGGGAGTTCCAATAATATTTAAGTCATCAACATATACTGCAATTATGGCGAATCCCGAATTTGATCGCCGAATGAAAACACATGGACTAATCGGATCATTCTTATATCCTTCTTTGAGAAGGTATTCACTGAGACGATTATACCACATTCGTCCAGATTGTTTTAGTCCATACAATGACTTTTGTAATTTAATGGAAAACATGTCTCGAGGTTTCGAGCTATAAGCTTCAGGCATTTTAAATCCACCGGGAACTTTCATATAAATGTTTGTATCAAGTGAACCGTATAAATATGCGGTCACTACATCCATTAGGCGCATTTGCAGCCTTTCAAAAACAGACATGCCAATGAGAAACCTTAATGTAGTTGCATCCACTACTGGAGAATAGGTTTCTTCATAATCAATTCCCGGCATTTGAGAAAAACCTTGGGCAACAAGTCGGGCTTTATATCTAACAATTTCATTCTTTTCATTGCGTTTACGCACAAATACCCATTTAAAACCCACAGGTTTTACGCCTTTTGGCGTAGGGACTATCGGTCCAAAAACATCACGTTTTTCAAGTGATTTTAATTCAGTCTGAATAGCTTCATTCCATTTTGGCCAATCGTGTCGTTTCCGACATTCTTCTATTGATGTTGGCTCATTGTCATTGTTTTCATTCATAACATTTGTGGCAACGGCATAGATAAATATCTCATTAATATCAATATCTTTTCGATTCCATTGCATTCCAGTAGAAACATAATTTATTGAAATTTCATAATTATCAACGTTTCTATCAGTATCTGGAATATCTTCCTCATTTAAGGAAGTTGAATCATTATTTGAGATGTTTGTTTTGTCAATATCATTTTCTATGCCAGTATTTTCAAATTGTTCATTTTCTTGTTCAGAAGGATGAACATCTTTGGCATCACAGATCAATTCCTGCCTTTTAGTCTTTCTTGGTTTTATGTCTTTTGATCCAAGTGGCCTGCCACGCTTTTTGCGTATAGAAGAATCATTTGTGAGAGATTTTTCAGAATTCTCCGCTGGAATTTCAATTCTGGCAGGGGCATTCATAGCAGGAATATGTGACTTTGTCACTTTCTTTGTGTCTGTGAATGCATCAGGCAACTGATTTGCAACATTTTGTAAATGGATTATCTTTTGCACCTCTTGCTCACATATATTTGATCTAGAATCAAGGTGTGATAATCCTGTTGCATTCCATGTTATTTCTTTCGTACTTGGGTCCGATTTATTAGTTTCTCCCCCTAAGGTTGGGAATACTGTCTCATTGAAATGACAGTCAGCGAACCGTGCGGTGAATAAGTCACCAGTCATCGGTTCAAGATATTTGATTATTGAGGGAGATTCAAATCCAACGTAAATTCCCAACCTTCTTTGAGGACCCATTTTTGTACGATGAGGTGGAGCAATCGGAACATAAATAGCACAACCAAATATCTTTATGTGTGCTAAGTTTGGCTTTTGTCCAGTAACTAATTGCATGGGGGAATATTCATGATATGCAGTCGGTCTAAGCCGAATTAGATTTGCTGCATGTAAAATAGCATGTCCCCAAGCTGATGAAGGTAAATTACACTTCATTAATAATGGTCTAGCGATTAATTGTAATCGTTTAATCAAAGATTCAGCAAGACCATTTTGTGTATGGACATGAGCAACAGGGTGCTCCACATCAATCCCAATCGACATACAATAGTCGTTAAATGATTGAGAAGTAAATTCTCCTGCATTATCAAGTCGGATTCTTTTTATAGAATGATCCGGAAAATGAGCTCTTAATCGTATAATTTGAGCGAGGAGTTTAGCAAATGCTAAATTTCTAGTCGATAAAAGACTAACATGTGACCAACGTGTTGAAGCATCAATCAACACCATAAAATATCGAAATGGTCCACATGGTGGGGCTATCGGCCCACAAATATCTCCTTGAATCCTTTCTAAAAATGCAGGTGATTCAGTTGCAATTTTATTCATAGAAGGCCTGATGATCATTTTGCCAAGAGAACAGGCCTTACAAGGAAAATCACTTGATAATGGAACCCTGATATTCTTTAATGGGTGTCCAAGTGAAGTCTTAATGATTTTATGCATCATTACTTGGCCTGGGTGACCTAAACGGTCATGCCACAACATGAATGTTTTCTGATCATCTAACTTTGCGTTAGAAACCAAATTTATTTCGAATGGACTAATATAAGTGAAATATAGTCCTGAGGAATAAGCTGGCATTTTTTCACAAATATGTTTAGTGCCAGATTTAGTTGTCGTAAGACAAATATATTCCTTTTGGTTTTCATTCATGGTTTCTATGTGATAACCATTTTGACGCATATCTTTAAAGCTTAATAAATTTCTCCGCGATTTGCTGGAGTATAAAGCGTCGTTTATAAGTAATTTTGTCCCATTAGGGAGCATCACATATGCTTTCCCAGAGCCTTCAATGAGCTTCGCAACACCTGATATTGTATTGACTTTAGCCTCAACTAAAGTCATTTGAGAAAAATATATTTTATTTTTCAAAATGGTGTGCGTTGTGGCGCTGTCTATCAGACATAGCTCTTTATCACTTGAGTGATCCATATCTTCAATATATGTAAATAAACATAAGCTTGACCACAAATTATGCATATTATTTAACATAAGAGTACATATATTACACACATTTATTTAAAAACAATATAAAAGGGGAAGAGAGAAAAAGTACATAAAACTAGTATTTTACAATATTAGCAGTCTAATATTTTATTTTGTAGCATTTTGATTTACGGCAAAAGCATCATCCATAATGGCATCATCCATTAAAATAATGTCTTCCAATGTCACTGTGTGTTGCATTTGATTCAGTGACTAAATTATGGTCAGATGGACCATAAACAGAAGAACTATAACCGATGGATCACAAATTGTGGTTCTTCATCAAAAGGTCATTATTTTGCTCAGCTACCAGCAATATTGATATTAGGTCAGAGTACCTTTTAAAACCCTTTTCTCTATATTGCAATTGGAGCAACATATTAGAAATATGCATAGTGGAAAAGGTTTTCTCTAACATATCAGTGTCAGTGACTTTTTGTCCATATAACTTTAGTTTGGATGTTATATGGGACATAGCAGAGTTATAGTCACTGATAGATTTAAAGTCCTGGAATCTTAGATTGATCCAGTCATACTGAGCTTTAGGTAAAAGGACCTTTTGTTGCTGGTCTTCCACATTCCATTCCAAATATTTTTGACCGGACAAATTATGGACGTCAAATTCTCTTTTGCTAATATTTGCCATGATATACTACAAAATTAAAACTTAATTAGAAATATGAAGTATAACCACATTAGTATTAGTATGTAATAACACTAATATGTAAATATTATTTAATGACCTACGTAGTATTTTAGAATGAACAGACTTTATTGAGTTTGTTCAAATTATGCTACGTAACATATTCCGTATTGATTAAACTCAAGTGTAAATGTCTGATCATGATCATGGTTCTACTAGAAATTTTGATAAACATATTAAATATAATAAACTTATCAATATATCTGTAAATACAAAATCAGGACACGTTCGTAGAAGTGTAGTTCGTAGTACTATGCAAGCTAAATCTCTAACTCACACATCAAGCGGCTCTTATTGTATGTATGTAGTATAATCTACAACGTATTATTATTATTATAGTTTTATGTATTTGAAGAAAAAGGTTGTTCCTAGAACGTGTATTTAAAGGTTGTTTCTTGAATTGTTTCGGCAGATAAAAACAAAGGTAACCGAATAACAATTCAATAGCAACTCTGGAACATCCTTACGTGGGTAGCATGCACTTGTTTCTTACATTTACTTTTAATAATGCATTGGTTTAATAATAATTAACTTTCTGTATAAAAATAATAATAATTGGAGTATATAGAAGACTTGGTAATTCTGGCTTAGCTCGTGCATATATTTATGAGTCTAATCCTATGCAGGTGTCAAAATAAAGTGATTGCCACTTGCCCTTTTTGATATCAAGATATACGTTAGTATGCAGGAGTATATATATACTACGTATAAATAAATTAAATAGATTATATTTGTTAAGCTCTTGTGAGAGTAATTTTTATGTATAAAAAGACAAATCAATTATGCAGACCATTTCAAACATACTAAGTATGTAGGCAGAGAAGTTAGTAGTTAGAACCCGTGATTCTCAGGAGCTCAAGTAGCATTTATTGCACTTAAATTTGTTTGTTCTAGCTATGAGTCACTAGCCACCACTTGCATGTAATTATTTTAATAAGAAAATCAATAACAACAAATGCAGTAGTCAGTTCTGACCATGCATATAACTGTGCTTCTAAATATATTATTTTATTCGAAAAAATTCCACTTTTGGTCCCATGACTATTATGCCACTTCTACATTAATCCCCTGACTTTCAATTTAACCAAATGTAGTCCTTGACTTTTTCTCCATAACCACCCGTCGTCCTTCCGGGCTCAATTCCGGCTAATGTCAACCGGAAAACAATTAATGAGGGGTAGTTGTGTCATTTAATAGCATTTATAACTTTCCTACCTAACTCCAACGTTAAAAGCAATTTTCGGTCAACCAAAAAATTAGAAACGAGGAGTCCTTTGCCATAGCTTCTCCTCACCGTAGCATTGCTTCTCCTTCGCCATAGTTTCTCCTCGCCATAAGTACTCCCTTCATCGTTAGTATCACCCCCAACCCCCCTGAAGAAGTGGTCATGTCTAGCTCAAAATCTGGAAGTTCAAATTGTACGGGCCAATATGAATATGGAGAGTGGATTCCGGTCAAGTATTGTGAATGTGGGCAACGATTGAAGCTGCTGACAACTTGGAAACCGGAGAACTGTGGGAGAAGGTTTTGGAAATGCATTGGAACGCAGGTTATATATGATTGTGAAAAGATAGGTTAAATGTAATATATGAAATATTTAGAAATTCAATATTGATTGATTGAATTGTTTGTTTATATATGTGGTTGCAGAGATTTGAAGGTTGTGGGTTGATGGAGTGGCTTGACCCTCCAATGTGCAAAAGGTCTCAAAAAATCATCCCAGGATTATTAAAAAAAGTGAATGTGTATGAAGAGAAAATCCATTCATTGGAGATGAAAGCTGAAGCATTGGAGACAAAGAGTTTCCAAGCAGAGAAGATGCAGACAAAATGTAGTAAATGTATAAAATTGGTGTCCTTTATGTGTGTTGTGGTTGTTATTATTTCAGTGTACTTGAAAGCCAAATAATGTAGTGCTGGTGTTGATGAGATGTGTGCTCATGTACTTGTAAAACCTTTGTTGAAGGTCTTTATTATCATGATTTGGTATGAAAATCAATGAAAGTCATATGATTATGAGTCTAAGCTGTTCATTATGAGTTCATATCTATTACCTTGGATTAACCTCACTTCAGCTGATGACTTCAAAACACGTGTGGAACACATATCTATTACACATATGTCTGCCAATTAATGACTTCAAAACCCAGTTCCTTAACATATCAGTTCCTTTAAAAAACCAGTTCATTAAGTGATGACACATATCAGTTCCAAATCACTTCAAATTGACTTCAATCTTGTGGACTACAAAACTTACAAATATGCCACTCAAACATGCTATGATGTCTTCCTTAACAACCATATAATCACTTCAAACACACATTGATGACACATATATAACTTAAGAACCAATTACAGACAAACATCCAAAATGAAGTCACTTCACATCCATATAATTACTGGCATCATAACCTAAGATGCATGATGTTTGTTACACAATAAAGTCATTCCCAAAAAAGATGAGATAGTGTACAACCAAAATGCTATCCCATACATTACATCATCACACTGAGATGAAACAATACATAATAACTTAACAATCTTGAGTTTTGTTACACGTGACAGTCACACCCATAAAGGCAAAAAAGGTAGTCCATACAATTACATCATCAAAGTACCATCATTCATAAACATTTGACTCCAACCACTACTCTATATCAATGGGTTCATCATCATTTCCAAAGAAGACTGATTTGAATGTTGTTTTGGATCTAGTAGCATAGCTTGGTCCCCTTTGAATGGTGAGTTTAGGTCTCGGATTAACCTGAGAAGATTTAGGAACACTTGTACTGCCCTTCTTTTGACTAGGGGGTGGTCCATAGCATATCCTAACACCCTGCTTTGTCCTCTGGTAAGTCCCAACAATCTCCTCTTCTGATACCTCCTTGCTCTGTTCTTCACTCTCTCCTTTGCTCTCTTCATTGCTGTCTTCTTTCCCCTCATCTGCCCTCTTTTCTTTGCTCTCTTCTTTGGTTTCTTCTGTCCTCTCTTCTGAGACCTGAGTGAGTTGTGTGTCTTGTGTAAACATATTAGTGTCCTCCACACTCACAATAATAGGAACCTCACTTCCAAAAATAGCTTCCTCGGCACACATCATGGTAATGTCAACAAGGTTGGACTCATCAACAAGCTCTTCCTGTATAGATACTCCCTCATCTCTATCATGCAGTCCAACACTCTGTCTGCTCTTAGATTTCCTGTTTCTTTTCCTAGGTTGCATCTGATAACACGTAAAGACAATGTAGTTAATGCACACAATACACACAATATATCATAATAAGAAAATAACCTTATAAAATATAGATGGACAATATACCAGCTTCTCCTTGATGTTAGGATCGTCCGGACATCTCCTTGCATTGTGGCCTGCCTTCTTGCACTTTGAACAATGCAATTTAATATGTGTTCTTGCTACTCGGACTCCATCTGTGCTCAGATCAACTGCAGATTTTCTTCTCAGTTTTCTTGGTCTTCCAGCTCTAGCAGCATATACTGGTGGAAGAGGGGGAAGTCTGTCAGTTAAAGGCCACTCATCTGGCCCAGCCATTGGCTTTATGGAGCCTCCATATATCTGCAAATAAATGTCTTTAGAATAACATGGGTGGACATATGCATCAACAGGTCCTTTTCCAAATTTCAGCCAAATAGCACATATTGCATGCTTGCAGGGGATCCCAGTTAAGTCCCACTGCCTGCAAGTGCATGTTCTCTTCTCCAAATCCACACCATGTTGGTTACCATGCGATCCCATTATCTCAAAGTCATTGTCACCACACTGATAACCAATCAAACCTGCAGCTAACTTCTCAGTCTCTTGAATTTTTTTTACTATTCTAGGGCACAGATTTGAGGTCCACTTTCTTGCCTTAGTCCTGCTAGTGAACAACTTTGTTAAAAGCATTTTCCTTACACTTTCTAGGCACACCAAAAGGGCTTGTTGTCTGGCCTCTAGTATTACACTGTTAAAGCACTCACAAATATTATTGGTCAACATGTCAGTTTTAGATTGAGTAGAGAAGTGTGCTCTTGACCATTCTCTGGGGTGCTTGTCTGCCAGCCACTCAAATGCTTGCCTATCAATCTCTTTGAATTTGGATAGGGCAGCTTTGTATGAGTTCAGAGTGCATGCCTTGCTACATTCCCACAGAGTATCCTTTAGAGCTTTGCCAGTAAAACCTGCAGCCTTCATGTTGCCATGTAGATGCCTCACACAAAATCTATGCTCAACACCTGGTAGTAGTTCGTTCACAGCTTGAATTAGCCCTTTCTGCTTGTCTGACATTAAAGTGAAGACATGCTCATTGGCTTCTGTGATGTCAGCATCCATCTTCACTAGGTTCAAGAACCAAGCCCAAGATTCTCTACTTTCACCCTCAACAATAGCATAAGCAAGTGGAAAGATGCTATTATTTGCATCTACTCCAATTGCAACTAAAAGTTGCCCCCCTGTCTTGGTCTTCAGATGAGTGCCATCAACCCCAAGCACTGGCCTACAATGTTTAAATCCTTCCCTACAGGCTTCCCAACACATATACATCCTCAGAAACCTTTGTTGTCCATCCACCTCAACATTCTCACTCAATTTCACAACACAAGTGCTCCCAGGATTGGTTCTTCTTATTTCAGCCACATATGACCATATCTTCTTGAAGTAATCTTCTTCTTCACCTTGCAGTTTCCTCTTTGCCTTAGTTATTGCTCTATAAGCTTGCCTGAGACTCAAATGGAAGCGTTCTTCAGTACATACTTTCTGTCTAAACTCTTTAGTTTTCCAATTTGAGTGACTTTCAATCTCTTTGAACCACCTATTTGCTACCTTGCTTGAGTTCACCATTTTGTTGTGATAGACCCAAGAGCAACCTTCATGTTTGGAATGGTACTGTAAAATCACCCAAGAATGAGAGTTCATTACTTTTCTAAGATTCATCTTCCATGGGCAACCTATATGCTTGCACTCCACAACAACCCGTTCCTTGTCATTTTTAACAAATCTCACATCTTTACCATTCTTAAATGCAAGATTTTCCACAGCTTCTTTGAATTCCTGTTTGGTGGCAAATGTCATACCCAACTTAAAGGTTGGGTCTTTCATATCAGTCTTGGCAGAGAATTTAGTCCACTTCTCAGAGTCAGAATCAGATTCATGTATGGAACCATCATCTGACAAGTTAGGATCCGGATCTACCATTGAAGCCTCAGGCAAGTGATCTTCTCCTTCACTACTGTTACTTAACCCTCCATGAGCAGATAACTCAGCAGCCTCCTTAGAAATGAAGTCTTCCAAATCAGAGTCATTTTCATCTCCAGGAAATTCTTCTAACTCCTTCTCACTGTAGGCAAAGTCACTATCTTCAGGGTCATCATCATCTTCAGTGTCACCACTGGGTTCTAATTCTACCCATAACTCCACCACCTTACCAAGAATTCCATCATTCACAATCCCCCAAACCTCAGCCTCACTGTGTAGTTGTTTTAGGGACTCATCCTCATTGGAATAGGAGTACACTGTCATAAGTTTCTTGGTGCAGCCAAGTTCTTGTAACTTGTCATTCAACACAATCAAACCGAACTCATCAACCTCTACATCATGAAAATTATGGATTGACCCTCCCATGTATGCAGGTTTATCCTTGTCATAGACTTTACCTCCATAAAACAACCTCAAAGTAAAAGTGTTTCCACAGTTGCCTGAACCTGTGTTATATATGCCTTTTCAATGTTAGGTCAATAATGTCTTTAATAGGTTACAACAACACCATAAATATATTTGATAAATACTACTAAAAAACAAAAGAAAAGCATGTATGGGTATAACCTTGCGTAAAGTTAAAAGTGAACTGGTCCCATTTCTTAAATGGTTAAAGCTAAGACAACCGGCCAAGGGAATCTCACCCAAAAAAAAAAACCTACCCTACCATGTGAACGCATAAAGGGAAAAAGGAAAAGGGGAAAAGGGAACCTCAACATAAAACCTCTAACATGTGCATACACTGCAAACACCAAATATATACACCTCAGTTCAGCCTTATATTCAATAATTTCTTCCACTCTCTTATAAAAGTTTAGCCTCTTACCTTTATCAGAAACATTTGTTGGCGACCTCCGTTCAGCACTTGTTCCTTCTCCTTCACACCGACGGTCCAGACGGTTCCTCATTCTTCGAACGATTTTGAGGATTTTTCAAAGGTGACTGAAGCTTTGTTGAGACTTGAGAGGGAGAACACACTTCGGTTTTTGAGGTAGAGGGGGATGGTCGTATTAACTAAACATTAAGTTAACTTAATGTTAAAGTTTATCAGGTAGCCGTTTTTTAACCTAAATTTACTGAAATGCCCCCTCATTAATTGTTTTCCGGTTGACATTAGCCGGAATTGAGCCCGGAAGGACGACGGGTGGTTATGGAGAAAAAGTCAAGGACTACATTTGGTTAAATTGAAAGTCAGGGGATTAATGTAGAAGTGGCATAATAGTCATGGGACCAAAAGTGGAATTTTTTCTATTTTATTCTATTGTGTTAATTTAGGCTCACCCGTGACTAGCTATACATAGACAAAAATGAGTCAGACTAAATTACTAGCCTACATACACGTAAAAGAAGTATAAGTAATAGCAACTCTATTACCCAATTTACTTTGCACTTCTCTTAGTCTCAGGTAGTATTATACCAACAAATATCTCGGTCTCTCCAATTCTCTCTATTACTTCTCCTTTCATCATCTATCTTTTGTTTGTGTACAATCTCTCTTCACATACTACTCACATTGTATTAGTTACAAACTATCTTAAATACAAAAAGTATTTCAAAATATTTTCTTTTACTTTTACCGAGAGGTCCGAGAGTACATCAAGATCAATGAAAGGAAATAATTATTCAGGTATGCATGATATCTATATTTAACTTCTTTTCGTATATGATAAAAGATTTTATTTAAAAGTCAGAATAATTTTCTGATTTGAATATTAAAAGAGTATGATAAATATTGATGTTAATACCTGCAGGAGATGATGAATTCTTGAAGAGCTTTTGAGCAGATTCGTGCTGATAACGTGTTGTGAAATGAAGAAGATGAAGAACACCTTTAAGAGATAGATATATTGATAAAAAGCTCTAAATAACTTCTTCTTAATTTCTGAGTTTCTGAATTTCTAAGTTGCTTGAATTTCTGAATTGAATTTACAAGGGTTTGATCAAGCCCTATTTATACTAGTTGGGCTTGGTGATGAATCATCAGGGAGAATTTCTACACATTCTGCTGGCAATATTAAACCTAAACATCTGTCCTATTACAAGGATTGGAATTTGATTAGTGTCCTGATTACAAGGATGGACATTCACACATGTCATTTTGATGATTTTACAACAGTTTAAATATTTTCCCATTCATTATAATATTAACAAATACTCCGTATGTATTACGAGTAGTTTTTTATTTAAGTGGTGTCACTGCCACGTCAGTTTCCGTAAGTAGTATATTAACAGCGTTAAAATCTTGAGCATTGTATTGATAGATTTTAATACAGGTTCGATAGAGTTTATCGTTTATCTTTTGAGTCCCTAATTGATAAATGCATGAACTTTGAGGTCTTGTATCGATAAAAATCCTACCATAATCCGTACAACTGTACAAGCCTAAAGTTTACGGTTAGGGTGTATGGATTAAAGTCTATTAGTGAAAGGAAAACTTGATGAGTCTGTTTTTGGGGAAAAAATCCAAGAGTGAAAAATGTAATAGGGAGTATTATTTTTACGTTTTAGATTACTTGGATAAAAATCAAGTACCTTGTAGTTCGATAGCATCACCGTGACACTCTCAAGGAGGAGGTCATAGATTCGAGACTCATTCCACTTAAGGATGTTGACATTTAACATCCAAAAAAATTACTAGAAAGTCCAGCCAAAAAAAATTACTTGGATAAAATCCCAACATTTTATTCAAGAAATCCATAAATGCTTTTGGGGCATTGATTCGGCCCGGTCCAAAAAACAACATACGAGTTTCCGTATATATTAATTAAGACCAATACCTAATCCGGGCACGACTAATCTAGTACTGCCGTTTGTTTTCGTTAAATCCGTATTTAGATTCCACTGTTTCTCTAATCATCGTCACCGACTTCATTCTTATCTGTGTACTAAAATGTGTGGGACTCTCGCCGCCGATTACCAGCTGCGTGAAGAGATTGGCCGCGGAAATTTCGCGACGGTTTACCGCTGCTTCTCGCCGTCCACCGGCGATTTCTTCGCCTGCAAAACCATTAAGAAGAGCCTCGTCGCCGACCGCCGCTTCTTGGAGCAGGAGCCCAAGATTCTCATGCTGCTCGCCGGCGCCCCCAACATCCTCCGCCTCTTCAAGGTGTACGAGGATGAAGATTCCGTCCACCTCATCACCGAGCTCTGCGACGGCGAAGACCTCTACGAGCGCGTCTCGCGGGGGCCAATGCCGGAGCCCTCTGCCGCCAAGATTTTCCGGCAGCTCATGTCGGCGATCAGCTGCTGCCACCGCGCCGGGATTTCCCACCGAGACGTGAAGCTCGACAACGTGCTTTTCGACTCGGCGGGGAATCTGAAGCTCGCCGACTTCGGGTACGCCGCCGATTTCAGGGGCGGCCGGATGTCGGAGTTTGTGGGGACGCCGTACTACGTGGCGCCGGAGATTCTGATGCGCCGGGAGTATGACGAGAAAGTTGACGTGTGGAGTGCCGGCGTGATTCTGTACATGATGCTGGCCGGAGTTCCGCCGTTCCGGGGCGAGACTACGGCGGAGACGTTCAAGGCGGTTTTGAGGGCAAATTTGGTATTTCCCACGAAGTTATTCCGGTCAATTTCTCCGGACGCGAAAGATCTGCTGAGAAAGATGATCTGCAAATATCCTTCTAAGCGCTTATCTGCAGACGAAGTATTAAGTAAGTCAAAGTCATTATTAAACTAATTTTTCAAATCTTAAACTTTTAATTATCTCAATTTAAATCTGTCTCATTATACAAAAAAGAAGGTGTGACAGTTATTATACTACTTATATATTATACTACTTATAATAATTGAGCTCGTTTTATTGTACACGTTTTTTATACACACCAATATCTACCTGTATGTAAACAATCTATTTTATACACCAATACACACCAATACATATTTTTATGCACACTATTTTATACACACCAATATACATGTAGGTGAACCAACTATTTTTTCTGTCATAAATATTATATTCATGGACAAAACATGTGTGTATAAAAAGATGTGGACAAATATTTTTACTCTATTCTATATGTGTTTTACAATTTTACTATACTATCTTTAAATTCTAATAGATTTTTATTGAGTTGGTCTAATTTAGTACTGCCTTTTAAAATCTAATCAATTTTTATTGTTTTGATTTTATTTGCGACACAAACACATTCAAACAAAAACGTATTCAAACACAAACACGTTCAAATAAAAATAGCTGCAAAAGAAAACGAAATGATAAGGGGGTTTAATTGGGCTTTGTAACACATTATTAGTATAGAATTTGTGTAGATAATAAATGAATTTAAGTCTGATTAATTTGGTTAATGCAGAACATCCATGGATGATCAATGGTGGAGAGACAGAGCAGAAGAAGGAGAGCTGTTTGATTTGTTAGATGAAGGCTTTTTTCCATCCAGTAGTTGAAGTATAATGTTCAAGGAGCTGACCTTGATTAGTTTGGCCAACTCCAGTCAAAGGGGTGAAGCACTTTTTTTTTAACTCCACCCTCACTATCATATATGGTGATTTTAACATTCTAATTATGATATATGAAACAATTGTGTACAAAAACAGAAGAATTAATCAACATTTTACTATAGTGTTTGATTTGATGAGTTATTATGATCCGAAATGACAACAAACCTATTGAATTAGAACGTGAGCATGTTTAATTTATGGATATTATTTTTCGAATCTGAAACCTCTCATATGATCATTAATTAGACCGCTTACTCAATTGGGATATCAATTATTCGTACAATAGTTCTTCATTTTCATGTTTCCGCATGATTGCATAATTGTGGCTCAGTCCTAAGTCTGAATTATGGGCAAGTGATTAAAAGATGCATATTTTGAAAGATGGAAGTTGTAGGTCGGGAAAGATTACGTTTTAGAAACTCTCTAAATGGTTGTTTTTTTTAATTACTAGAACTCCATTTACGATTTCCCTAAAGAACTAGTTACAAAGAATTGGCATGTACCTAACATATTTGTCTGCTAAGTTACACCACCTCAGTGGGACTGTGCGGTTTTCTTATCAATTTTAATTTAATGTTTGATAACCATGGGGAGACATGTTTTATAAAAGGCGTGAGTAATTCTTAAGCCTTCAAAGTACAGGTGTTACCAGCTAGGCGCCTAGGCTAAAGTTAGGTGTGAAAAGAGGTTCTATGTTTGCATTAATAATTACTATGGACTATTATGTAATTATATATAAAGAAAATAAATAAATATTCAAAAAGTATACAAGTTTTCGTGTAACTTTTTTATTTTTTTCAAGAAAAACTATTTGTAAGAAAATTAAAAATTACATAGCTACAAAACAATATGGAGCACATTTCTACTTTTTATTATGAGATTACACAACCCACACATTTATAGAAGTTTTTTTATAATTTGATCCGAATATTTTGTAGCAAAACAATATGTTTAAGAATGTTTTTACTTAGACTGATATTTGCTGGTTTGGTCTAGTCTGATCTGATCTGGACTGATAAATGTATGATCTCCGTGTATTTTATAATTGTTCAAGTCTGATCTGATCTGGGACCGAAAAGAGTTAAAGTAAAAACATCCTAAATGCGGCTTTTCACACTTGAATTACGGCCTCAACTTTTAATTGGCACTTCTTCCATGCTCATCTACTAGCTATGCTGAGTGTCTTTGTGTTGTCTCAAGATTAAACGCCTTTAAACCCCTCCTTTTTTAGAACATTGGGTGGTTAATTAGAGGGAAATGTTTTGATGACCACTTTTAGATCCTGATTTTAACCGTGAAATAGTGTAAAAGAGCACACAAAGTCTTTTTTGTTTAAAATTTACCTCGTTTTATTATTTCTCGCATCCTTATATTTCCTGCAAAGTATTAAAGAGATCCAAGAATGATACGATTATCACAAATTAACCCTCACGTGTTCGCTTTATGAGATAATTTTCAGTTTGTTTTACCATTTCATTATCCTTTCCGTAATCCTTTATCTACTTATATCATTATCCTATGTATTCTCCTATCAAATTCTCTCAAATATTTAGTGTGAGTTTTCTCATAATTAATACATTTGTGTAATTGCACATTTTTTAAATAATTATTTTCAAACAAATGCAAATTTCACATAAGATCAGATTAATAAAAGCATATTGTTATTATACGTGTAAAGATAACGTACACTATCAAAAAATTACAATGAATCATAAATACAACAATTCTGATGTTACGCCATATAAGCTGCACAATTTTAAAGAGAACAATTAGCATGTGAATACAAAAGGTTTCTGTAGGGGGGCGGAGGGGTTGAATCTGATGTTAAAACTATTTTTGCTCTTCCAACAAGTATAAGCAAGTTAAAGGAGTGGTTGAGAAGCTATATGTAAATGCAAATATAAATATAAATGTGACTGAATTTTCATTAAAGTTTAGTATTGTTCAATTGGATAAGAATTCACTTGTGATTTGGGAATATCTACCATGTTTGATCTACTTATCGATCAAGCATTTCAGGTTAGAAAAATTAATTACAATGGAATAAAAGCAATTATGGAGTAGTTTTTTTATACATAATTTGAGTATTCAGAATTTTACTCTTAAACTACATCATTTGATTTTTTTACCCATACACCTAGATTTTTGTCCTTTTGATACTTCACAAAAAATAGTTGCAATTAGGGATGGACCCGGGCCGGTTCCGGTTCAGACCTGAGCCCGGCCGGGCTTTTTCTTTGGGAAGGGTGAACCAAAATCGGCCCGGGTAGGCAGCGGTTCCGGGCCGGGCCGGTTCAATGTTAATTTTTTTTATTTTCTTTTGATTTTCTAAATAACCCCCCACCCCACCCCACCCCCCCAAAACACCCAGCCCAACCCCGTAGAAACAAAAAAATTGAAAAAACAAAAAACAAATAGGCCCGAATCGGCCGGGCCGGTTCGCATTTTAGGGGGCCCGAGCGCGCACCAGGAGTTGAGCGGTTCCGGTTGGCCCGAACTGGCCCCAAGACCGGGTACCGGGTCAAGCCCAAACAGTACCGGGCCGGTCCGGTTCCGGGCCGGGCGGCCCAACCCGAGTCCACCCATAGTTGCAATAGGTCAAGTTAAACACTTTAATCCACCTCTCTATGTCATAAATTAGAATCAATACAAAAGACTCAAGACATAATCACTTTCTCATAACAAATGCTTTTACTTTTGTTCTTTTAAAAGATCAGAAGTAGTATCACTTATGAGATAAAAACGTGAGAATAAGGGAAAAAAGTCAAAAAACAAGATTGCTTTCAGAGCCTACAATAAATTCTTGAAAATATTTTAGATGGAAAGGCTAGGGTTAATACTTAATAGACTGTAAAGGAGAAATTTAGGATGATTCAGCTTATACGGAGTACTATTTAAGAGTGAGGAAAATTTTAAGTCCATAAAAAATAATGTGGTAGAAAAGGGTAAAGTAGAATGTCAAGATTTGACGGAACTCAACTTAGAAAAATGTACTCTCGTACACAAATTCTCACGCGATTTACGATGTTTGACCAGCTATAAAAGTACTGCACGAGGCAGAGGTACTCCGTAGTATATATCTTTGGAGACATCAGAAGAGTAGTATCATAATAAAATACACGTAATATAAAACCAATCAATACTGACATTAAATAATAAATACCTAGATATATAATTGCATTCATGGTCGCCAAACGGTCAAAGTATAACCATTTGCTTGTGGCAGAGTGGCTGGCAGTCAATAATTCTGAAAGCAGAGGCTAAACCAATATCCTCACAGATGAAGCTAAGGCTAGCAACTCATCACTACTAATTTTTTTCCACTCACCTCCAATCATCAAACATCCCTTAATACCCGAAGAACACATTTTGTTCTGATTCTCATCTGCTTCATACCTGTCTTCTGATTCAGCTTCCCTGGTTTTCTTATGAGCTGAACTATCTAAACATTCGACAGCAATATCTGCCACCCTCTTTCCGCTATTATTATTTGGGCTTGATGGTTCCAAAACTTGAATGCAATCAAGAATAGGAAGACGGCCTGAAGAACCAAAATCATGAGGCAACATACCTATGGGGCACGGTCTCCAAGAATCAACTACAACCCACCGACGGATCCCCATGCCTGCACGGTTCGGACTTCCATTTACCTTTTTGCCCTTCAATGACCTGAGTTTAATCAATTCAAGCTTCTTGGCAGCCTGACGAAGAGACTCTTCTTGCCTCAAGAGGAAGATTTCGGATTGCACAGTAGGTGGGTCTGACTCTTCAAACACACTCAGCAAAGAGAGCCTTTTCAGCTTATCAAGCAAAGGGATATTTCCTAACAGGCTTGCAAGAATAACAGATGAAGACATAAGATGCTTGTTTCCGTGAGAGGACAAAGTAAGACATTTGCATAAAACGGCATGTAGATTTTCCTTTTGCAGAACAAGATCCTCTGAAGAATCTTCAGATTTCACATTTACAGCTGACGATTCAAGCAGGAGAGACAGCAGTTGGATTTGGCGAGAAACGGTTGCATTACCTAAAGCATGAAAGTTATGAAATCAAGATCCACACACTGTAAAATAATCTAATTATATCAGTATAATTACACACCCCCACTGGACCTCCAAAATACCATAAAAAGACATTATTTAGATCTTTTATGGATGTACATTCACATAACAACTGATATTATTCATATTTGGTCAAGCACTCTGAGATTGTGCTTTGGCATTCCAGAATATTGTGTATTCGAATTGTGTTCTAAATTTTTAAAAGAGCTTTTTTATTAGGTGTTTGATAAGATGATATTTAAACGTTGAAAATTCATTTTTCTGGAGGGGGTGTTTTGTGCTAAATGATTACAAGGGAAGAAACAAGTTTGTTAAAAATTGCAGCTTCAAGATTTTAGCGTTTTTAGGAGCGTTTTGGGCATGATTAAAACACTAGCCATATGTATTGCCGAACACTGGAAGTGGCAGCATTTAAATATAATTTTGAGAGGCAAAACGTTCAGTCAAATACCTCCGCAAAAAAGTACTTGTTCTTCCCACTACTTCAAATTACCCCCCCCCCCCCCCAAATACCGGCCCAAAAGAGGAAGCAACTGTAAGTATTGGTCAAGCTTCTATGTGAAAGATATGGTTGAGAAATTACATACCAACTTGAGACTCCGTGGCTGCAAGTATCTCAATTTTTTCAAGGATTCCTCTAAGAAACGTAACAAGAAAGTCTGATGCTTTCTTTGATAACTTTGTAAGAACAGGTTTCCAATAATCCAATACAGCATCTATACGAAGAGATCCATTGACTGTTGCAGCACAATCTGGCTGATCTGCTAAATGTGAAGAATCTAATGCATTAAGCAACATTTCCAAAAGCACCGATACCACTTCCGAAGAGGACGAATAATACAACCGAAGAATATTCTTCAAACATTTGGTAACTGGTTTCTTAGGACCTGAAAACAGAAATTAATGCTCATTGAGAAAAACATTACAAGCATCTGTAAAATAAAGTCCAGTCTAGATACAGAGTTTTCAGTAGAAAGCATTATCTGAATTGAACCGCCTCTAGAACTGAATATGCACCCATCCAGCACCAAAAACACTTTTTAGAATACTGGTCTGTTCTCTATGTGCCCCACCAAACAGGCAAAAAGATATTATATAAGGGGGTAACAAAACCTTGAATGCTTGGAAGACTACTACAATGGTTACAAGTAAAGTTAAAAATACTACATATATAAGAGATGAACTGATCATAGCCAAGCTGATAGCAATATAGTACTTGGTAATGAAAAGCAGAATAACTTTATAAAAGAAAATCATGAAATGCACCTCAAAATGAGATAACCATGTTGCATGTGTAGGTTTGTAGAAATGCAAATAAACTGAATCCAATCAAACAACCATGATTTCGAGTTCGGTTTGACTTCAATTTCAACTTCTTATGCTTCAGCTCGTGTTGGGGTTGTCAAACAACTATATAGTTTGAGGCAGATTCAAGAATATTGCTTACAAGGATAAACATGCTAAATTTCATGTACGACATGATATGAGTTACAAAACTCAATTTTTGAGCTGAAACATGGTTTTGGTACAAGCATATTTAGAATTAATACTACCTCTGTTCTTCAATTAGTTGCGACATGATGAATTTTACACTATTCACAAACTGTACTTTGACTACATTTTAGTTATTAATGTATTAGAAATTTAATTTTTAAAAAATTGTATGATTTCTATTAGAAAAGATATAGAAACAGAAATGAAATCATCTTATTTATTATAGAGAGTAGTACAGGTATTTATAGTCACCAAGACTTCAACTAACTCATAACAGACTCCAAGCAGCTATAACAACTATACGGCTTTATAACAAACTATATCAAGACTTATTACAATACCAATATGTACAATATTCCTAACATTCCCCCCTCAAACTTAGGCTGATTGATTTGGACATTCAATCACACTAAGTTTGGTTCTTAAATCAAGAAACGAGGAGGCTGATAATGGCTTTGTGATAATGGATTTGGATACACTGCAAGCTGCTTGGACTGAACCTTTTCTCTTACAAAGAAGAGATCAATTTCCATGTGTTATTGTGTTTTATTCGAGAGTGAAGAACTGGATTATGAGCTAGTTGTACTATACTGAGATTATCACAGTACACTCTGGGAGTCTGAAGTGGAATTTGAAGTTCTTGAAGCAAGAATTGAACCCATAGCAACTCAGATGTGGTATCTGCTAGACTCCTGTACTCAGCTTCTGCTGAGGATCTGGCAACACGCTGCTGCTTCTTGGACCACCAAGAGATGATATTAGATCCAAGAAAAATGCAAGACCCAGATGTAGACCCTTCTGTCAACTGGATCAGAGGCCCAATCAGCATCACAGAAGGCTGAAATGGGTAGAGAGAGGCCACTTAGTGAAATAGGTTTGATGATGATGCCATGAGTGATAGTGCCAGAAAGATATCTTAGAATATGTTTGACAGCTTTCCAATGCTCTTGTGTAGGTGTAGCCATGAACTGGCAAACCTTGTTTACTGCAAAACTTATTTCAGGTCTTGTCAAAGTAGCATACTGCAGTGTTCCAACAATAGACCTGTAGGTGGAAGAATCAGATAATGGTTCACTTCCTTGATTGGTAAGCTTGCAACTACTAACCATAGGAGTTTTAACTCCTTTTGAATCTGACATGCCAACTTGATAAAGTAGGTCTCTAATGTATTTAGTTTGAGATAGATGAAGACTTCCATTTGGAAGCTTTCTAACTTCTATCCCTAGGAAGTAATCAATTTCCCCTAGATTCTTTAGAGAAAATGAGGAGTGCAGTTTCTGGATAAGATGTTGAACAGCAGTAGGTTTATTACCAATGACCAGGATGTCATCAACATACATAAGAATGTAGATTTGGGTTCCAGAATTCTGATAGATGAGAAGAGAGGGATCACACTTGCTCTGTTTGAAACCAGCTTGATATAAGACAGAAGTAAGTTTCTGAAACCAAGCTCTTGGAGCTTGTTTGAGCCCATAAAGTGACTTGTGTAGTTTGCAGACAAGAGAAGTGTCTTTATCCTTAAATCCTGGAGGTTGCACCATGTAAACCTCTTCTTCCAATTCCCCATTTAAAAAGGCATTGTTTACATCGAGTTGCTGAATAGTCCAGTGATGGGAAACTGCAAGTGTAAGAAGAACCCTGATAGTAACTGGCTTAACTACTGGTGAAAATGTTTCACCAAAATCAAACCCATATCTTTGATGAAAACCCTTTGCCACTAGTCTTGCTTTGAATTTATTTAAGGAACCATCTGGGTTTTCCTTAACTCTAAACACCCATTTGCAACCTACTGCCTGCTTGTCTGGTGGTAGAGGAACTAAAGTCCATGTCTGATTCTTTATCAAGGCATCATATTCAGATTTCATTGCTGCAAACCAACTTGGAGATGAAAGAGCTTGCTTAACTGAGTTAGGCTCAGTATGGGATAATAGCAAAGTAGGATTCAGTCTTGATTTTACAATTCCATATTTGGCTCTAGTGGTCATAGGATGAGTGTTAGTGATAGGGGGAGGTGATGGGGAATGAGTAGAGGGAGATGATGTATCAGAAGAGGAGGATGAACCTGTGGGTGAAGGTTGACCAAATTGAATAGGTAGGAGTGTAGAATTATGAGAGTTGTGAGTGTTAGAAAGATGATAATTATTCTGATTGTTAGAAGAATGATGAGAATGCTGAGTGTTCTGAGTATTGGAGGAATGATGAGAATTCTGATTGTTGGAGGTCTGTGATGGTGAAGATTGTGAAGAGGAAGAAGTGGTAGGTGGGTTTGAGGAGGGTGAAGAAAGGACAGTGATAGGAGCAGTTGTTATGGAGGAAGTGTAGTTTGAACTGTTATTTTCAGATGGAAAAAGGCTTGAATAAGGAAATTTGGACTCATTAAAGATGACATCTTTGGAGATGTAGATCCTGCCAGATGAAGATAGGCACTTATAGCCTTTATGCTGAGAGGAATAGCCTAGTAAGATACATTCTTCAGAGTGGAAATCCATTTTGTGTTTATTGTAAGGCCTTAAGAAGGGATAACATGAACAACCAAACACTTTGAGAAAGAAATAATCTGGTTGAGATCCAAAAAGTTTGAAATAAGGACTGAGATTGTGAATGGACTTGGAAGGTGTTCCGTTAAAGAGGAGTGAGCAAGAAGTGAAAGTCCTTTTTCAACTATTGAACGATGTTTCCTTTCCACAACACCATATTGATGGTGTGTGTGGGGACATATAACTCTGTGTGTGATTCCTTTTTCTATGAGAAATTGAGTGAAGGATCTGAATTCACCCCCCCAATCTGACTGGACAGATTTAATGGATGCAGAAAATTGAGTAAGGACATATTGATGGAAATTTTGAAAAGCTGTGAGTGCATCCGATTTCTTTTTAAGGAAATAAATCCAAGTGTATCTTGTGAATGCATCTATGAAGGCAATGTAATAAGAGTAGCCATCAAATGATAACATTGGAGCTGGTCCCCATAAATCAGTGAATATGAGCTCAAAAGGAGAATGAAATTGAGTGATTGATGTGTGTGAAGGTAGTCTGTGTGCTTTGCCAAGACAACAAGCAGAACAAAACTCAACATGATTTTTATTAATTGTGGGAATATTACAATATTTGAGTACAGATTTCAAAGCCTCAAGATGAGGATGCCCTAGTCTTAAGTGCCACACATTACAATCAAATGTTTGACTATAAGACTGAGATTTATTGCATGATAGTGACTGATTACAGGTAGATAAACAGGAAGACATGTTGGCAGACTGAGATGAGTATGGAACTGGAACAGACTTGGATGAACCAATAGCAGGTGAGATTTGAAATTTGTAAAGACCATCCTCACCAAGGGTTCCATGCAATAAAACCTTCCTAAAAACCTGTGATTTCACAAAGCAATCATGAGGAAAGAACTCATAGAAAACCTTGTTGTCTTTGGCAAATTGACTTACACTTAAAAGGTTCTTGGTAATGGAAGGTACATGCAGAATGTTATTTAGTGAAAGAAGTGTGGAAGAATGATAAGGAAAGGGAAAGGAAGAGTAACCAATAGACTGTATATCCACACCTTGTCCATTACCCATAAAAAGCTTATCAGTTGAAGCATAGGGCTCACTGTGTTGAAGATTCAGTGGGTCTGCAGTCACATGATGAGTGGCTCCTGAATCAGGGAACCAATACTGGGATGAGGGCCGTGGTCCAAGCACAGATGAATGAATAGATGCCACAGCTGCAGTTGGAACATGGTTTAGACTTTAGAGGTTGCTGATTGTAGCTGGCAGATTCTGAAGGGTAGGCGTGTGGTCTGAAGGAAGGTAGTTGAGGAGATTGATGATTCCATATCTGATTTGGGTAGTTAGAGTAGACAGTTTGTTGGTTTGGATAGGTGTTTGAAGAAGAGGATGGTGATTGTTGATTCCAGATAGTTGGAGGTGCAGGATTAGGGTTAGAGTAGTTTGGAAGAGGAGCAGCATATGCAGGATTATACCTATGATAGCAGTTTAGGGCATGATGACCAGACTTCCCACAAACTTGACAGGTAATGGTGTTCCGACCTCCATATCGGCCACCACGTCCTCTATTGGAGTTTCCTCGACCGCGTCCCCTGTAAGGAGGATTAGAATATTGATTTTGATACTGAGCAATATTTGCAGAAGGAATTTCTGTAGGTGTTGAAGAAATAGAAAAAATGGCACGAAAATTACCTCACAGCTTTGGTCACACAAAAATATGACTGAATTTAATTTTGACAAAAAACTGACCGACTTCTTCTTCTAAAAGAAACCTCTGCTTCTTCCTTCTTAAAAAAAACCTCCGCTTCTCTTCTCAAACACAAAACGCACGCTTCATCTTCGTTTCTCCTTCTGCGCACGAACAGAGACAATGGAGCAAGACTTCGACGGTGAGAAGACCTCCAGAGAAGATGATTGTGACCTCCAGCGAAGACGACGGTGACCACCGCTGCGACACCAATGAGACGCGGCGGCGATGGCAAACACCACTGCGACACTTCAACTTCTTCGCTTCTCCTCTTTGCCGCTGTTGTTCGCTAGCTTCATCCTTCTCATCCCTTCAACGATGGAACTGATCGACGACAATTTCAGATCTGTGGCGGCGATTACAGATCCACGGCGGCGATTTTCGTTCTTATTTTCAGATTTGACTTTTCAGATCGAGTTTGACTGGGGCGAGGCTGGAAGGTGGTGTGCGGCGTTGTTGGTGTGGGGCTGGAGTGCGCCATTGCTGGTCGGGGGCTGGGGGAGGGTGCTGTGGGGCTGGGGAGATGAGATGGGGAAAACGGGGATCAGGACGGGGACTTGGGGATGGGGATCGGGGGTGGTTGGGGTTAGGGAGGTGACTGGAGGTTGGGGAGTCAAGCCGGCGGCCGGCGGTGGCGGCGACCTGCGGTGATGGTCAACGACGGGGCCCGCGGTGGTGGTGGGGATGGAGGCGGTGGTGGACGAGATGGTGGTAGGCTGTGGGCTGTGGTGGACTGTGTTGAAGTTGCATGTGGAGTCAAATGAGAAGGGTGGCACTGCTGGGCAGCGCCGGTGCCGGGCGGCAGCAACCTCCGTGGTGGCCTGCAGCGGCGGAGGTGGTTTTCTGAATTGGTAGATGTGGAGGTGTCACTGCGGAGGTGTCACTGCGGAGGTGTCACTTTGAATGTGTCAATATGGCGGTGTCACTGTGGTTGGCAGCGGTGACCGGTGGTGGCGGAGGCGGCGGCAATGACACGGGCGGTGGCCGCAGTGACACGGGCGTTGGCTATAGTGACACGGGCGGTGGTTGTAGTGACACGGGCGGTGGCTATAGTGACACGGGTGGTGGCTATAGTGACACGGGCGTTGGCTATAGTGACACGGGCGGTGGCTATAGTGACACGGGCGTTGGCTATAGTGACACGGGTGGTGGCCACAGTGACACGGGCGGTGGTTGTAGTGACACGGACGGTGGCTACAGTGACACGGGCGGTGGCTGTAGTTACAAAAAATGAACACACAGTGACATAAAACTTTTGCAGTTACATCATGTTTTCTAATTGCACATATATGACTTTCTTGATCACTTTTTTGTCCCTTTTTAAAAGTGATCACTTTTTGGGTAATTGGTTCAAAATTAGTAATATCCAAGTAAAACCCCCGAAGAAATAACTACTGAATTTGGAGGCGGAGCTTCAGTACTGGCTGTATTGGCAGAAAACAGCGTTTGTGAAGAAGAATCTCTGAGTTTCTTCAGTCGTAATTCTTTTGCTAGCAGTAGGGATTCAAGTTCTGTAATAGTGATAGGGTCCAGTATGCTTCGAGATGACACAGAGGAAACAAGTGATTCATACTCCTCTGGAAGCCCTTCGAGAATTACGTTGGCATGTTCCTTGGTAGAAATAGGTTCGCCAATGTTCATCAGATTATCAACAATATGTTGAATGCGAAGAAGGTACTCGGAAATGGATCGATCACCTTTTCCGGTTGAGTATAGTTCGGACTTGAGCTGTCTAGCTCTAGCGACAATGGTTGCCTGAAAATATTTGTCGATCTCGCTCCAAAGTTGATGTGATTGTTGACAGTGAATCACTCGAGTGTGCAAATTTTCAGAGAGAGACGCTAAGAGCCATGAAAACAGCATCTGATCTTGCTGCTCCCAATTGATGTAGGCATCATTCTCAATTTTCGTACCTTCTTCCTCGCCGGCTATGAATCTGTCAGGAATTTCAGGTTGCTCAATGAATTTGAGCAATTTGTGAGCGCGGATAACAGATCTGACATGATGTTTCCACAAAAGAAAGTTGTGCGAATCAAGCTTAATAGGAAGAGGATGATTGAAGGTGATTGGTGCGGAAGTGATTTTTGGGGTTTGAGAAGAAACGGAATCAAAGGTTGAGATCGTCATGGAAGAACGAGCTTAGTGCTCTGATACCATATTAGAAAAGATATAGAAACAGAAATGAAATCATCTTATTTATTATAGAGAGTAGTACAGGTATTTATAGTCACCAAGACTTCAACTAACTCATAACAGACTCCAAGCAGCTATAACAACTATACGGCTTTATAACAAACTATATCAAGACTTATTACAATACCAAAATCTGATTTTTTCTACTTATACAGAATAAAATATATTAATTGTCAAAACTGTGCATTTTCAAATGTGAAAATGGAAACTTTCATTTTCATCATTTTCATTTACCCCAGTGCTGCAAAGGCTCCCACCTACGGTGGGGTAAGGGGGGTCCGATGTACGCAGTCTTACCCCTGCACTAAAGCACAGACGGACTGTTTCCGGATGACCCATAGTGAAAATCGCGTCAAAAATTGCATGTACTGACTGCTGCTTCATAACAAAGAAGCGCAGACAGTTTAGTGGAAACTTTGCAACTATAAAATAACGGAGGAATTATTATTTAACTATACACTAGCTGACTACAAAGAGAAAATGATCCCTTTTTATCTCACATTCAAGTTGGTCCTCTGCAAAGCTTTGGTAGAAGTTTAGAATGCAGAACTCCTCATGGAAGAAAGCAGCATGGAACAAATAATGCCCTAAAATCATCCTAGAATGGTTTAGATTAAACAAGTGGACTCATTTGTTGGGGAAGAATGAAGTCCTTCCAAGACTTGGTGATTGATAATAGCTTTTGGCCATTTGTCCAGGTCGTTATTCTTCTGGATTGATCATTGGCTACCTCAAGGAAGCCAACAACAGGAGGCAAAGTAGAGGTAAAATCTAAATGAGAGAGTTGAAGATTATTGGGGGAACAGGAGCTGGAGTATTCTAAAAATATAGACTTAGAGAGTGTTCTATCAAGGATGGTGGACATCATTATGAAGCTGGAGATTACTGGTGAGGAGTATGTTGTCTTCTGGAAAAATTCTAATAATATGGCGACTTTACAACAATATAATTCCCTTAATTTGGTCACAAAATCAAGTGTCAACCAGCAATCCAACAATTATAACTGGAGTAGGTGTGTTCCTCCTAATATGTCCTTGATTTTCTGGAGATCCTACCAGGGGTACATTCTAGTTGATACTATTCTGAGAAAAAGAATGCCAATACAATTAGCATCCAAATGTGTGCTATGCAATGATTGCAATCACGAAGAGACACTGAAACACCTTTCATTACAAGTGATCATGCCGAGGAGGTCTGGGATTATTTTGCAGCAAGAAACACATCCAAATCAGGAAGAACAAGACCATTCAAACCTGGTTCATGAACTGGTGGCTCCAAGGACCAAAGGATTCAAAGTCTTCCAGCAATTATTTTTGGACCCTTCGGAGAAATAGGAATGAAATCAAACATAACAATCCTAAGTGGCGGAATAGACTGATTATCCAACAGATTGAGAGCATCCTGGCAGGAATGAATTAAGCAACTGAAAAACTGGTGGCCAAGAACGGAGTTATCCATCTTTGTTGGGATAGTCCTTCACTTTGGCTTAAGAATAATACAGATGGAACTATGGAAGTGAGGGACAGAGGAGTTATTAGAAACCGTGAGGGACACTTTATTTGCTTTCTGCAAGAAGACTCCTCACTGCAGTATTATTCTGAATGAATTATATGCTATCAGGAAAGGAATCAGAATTGCTAAAATAAATGAATGGGGGAACATCGTAATTGAGACTGGCTACATGAAGGCTATTGACCTTATTAAAACATAGGGACATACAAGTTACAACACCTACTCAGTACTGACTAAAATGTGAACACTCACTGGGTACCAACTACAAAAAGTAACAATTTAAAGCTTTGCTTGAGGTAGATATCATCAAATTTGAACAGCTTGGAAGCATGAAACTATGTAAAAAGATAGAACATTGCAAGTCTATAATATAGACACCACAAATATTTTAACCGCACTGAAATTTCACACTTAGCATAAGAAGAGTTAGGTAGAGATCAGATTCATCTTCAATACCTATAATAGTTATATACAAAACTATAAGGACCAAAACCGCCTATAAAAAAAAGTAGTATTTATCAACACTAACATTCAGATTCTTATGCTTATGCAAATATGCAATAAGTAAAGGAAATGGATAGGTAATTATATCAAAATTTAAAAATTGAACTTTTACTCACGTTTTTCCTTGGTAAAAGAGCATAATGTGCCATTTTCCTTTTCTTTCAAACAATTAGCCAATTCATGCAATTTGTCCCTTGTTTCTTGTTGAAATTTGGTAGTTTGATCCCTCTTAATAGCATCTCTTTGAGGCTTCCAGTAGTATGATTGCAACCAATCAAGTGCCTAAAAGTGTTACATGACATTTAGAATAACATGAACCAGCTGAGATTTCAAATATATATACATCTATAGAGATATATAAAAAACTATTAATAACCGTTAGGAACAACAAAGAAGTTGCAATCCCAACACAACTTCATAGTCAAAGTGATGGATTTAAATTACTAGGATATGCATGTCCACTCCAGTTGGTCTGGGCTGAGCTGAACTGATTCAATCCACATATCCACTCCGTTGGATACATTGTATTTTTCTAGATATAATAATAGACTATCAATTTATCATATAAAATTTCAATCAGTATGTCCACTCCAGTTGGTCTGGGCATATTTTTGGGACATTCCCCTGTGTGTGTGAAACTAAATGACTTTCTCGCGAAGATATAGAAACATAAATCCTGCTTACTTATGCTTGCTCTGTCTGCATCATTAAAGCCTTCTCTTTAACAAACTCAATTTGCATTTCCAAATATGTGACCTCTCCCTCCCGCCAAACACTCCAAACTAGGGGTGTAAATGAGCGAAGCCGCTCACGGATCGCTCGGTTAACGCTCGAATCGAGTTCGTCATAAACAAGTTCGGCTCAAGTTCGGCTCAAGTTCGGCCGGCTCGAATACTTAACGAGCACAATTCAAGCCTCTTTACCTTAGGCTTGAAGCTCGCGAGCCTTTACGTGTGTATATATATATACATGTATATATATCTGTATGAATTACGAGAATTTGAAAAAAGGTATAGGGAACCATTAACTAGGACTCAAAGCTAAGCTATCTTCTTTGTTGAACATGAAACTAAGTTCAGTTCCCATTTGGCACGCCGTTTTTTCTTTTGTTTTTTTACTTTATTTGTTGCTTCTTTGTTCCCACACCGGAAAGGCTAGGTGAAGCCTCCCTCATCTATTGTTATAAATAAAGAGTATCTCCTTCCTTACTAATCAGCTTACACTTGATCGTGTTGGTGGATGTGAGGGCCAATATAGCAGACCCACTTATACTAGTAGCCATCCGTATTAAGTAAATATTTAATTTTATTATTTATTATACTTGATTTTTATTGGGCAGTCTTTGGCTGATTTGTTGTCGAACTCGAGCAGTGTTCTCGAGCTTTGATAAATGACTCGAGCCGAATTCGACCTTAGGTTTTTTGAGCTCGTCGATCTCGAGCCGAAATCGAGCTTGAAAAAAAAAAAGTATTGAGCTCGATCTCGAGCTTATGCATACTCGGGCTCGGATTGGCTCGATTACACCCCTACTTCAAACCATACAAGTTGTACATTGAAATTTTCATTTGATTGAAATTGGCAATGACAGTAGTATAGCAAATAATACTAAAACTAAAAGAAGGCAAGGAAGTATGCTGATCCAACAACAGAGTTAAGAGCTTGTGAATTGGTCAAATTCAAGCTAAGGTGCTTGTACCTATGAACAAAATTTCATATTCAAATATTAAGTCAATGCTCCTCGTGCAGAATTTAAAAGAGCGGCATAGAATAGCATTAGTTCTGAGGGATCTATGTGAAACTGGGATGGAGAGGGGGGGCTTAATCTGGGAAAAACCTAGTCACCAAAGGAGAGTTCAATGCCTAGGCAAGGAATCCAGGATAAATCACAGCATGTCGGAGTTGTAAAATGGCCGAAAGAAGCCTTGACTCTTACTACCTTTTTCACAAGGGTAGAAGCATTTGCCAAGTAGCACCGGGCGGAAATGGAAACGAAAGTGGGAACCCCTATAATCTACTAGACACGGGTACAGTACGAAAACGTTGCACTGAAAATTTACTAAAATCGAAATTTTTCTAATAAAAACAAATAATAACCATTATATGAGGTCATGTCTAGATCCCAAAAAATATGAAATAAATAAACCAAATATATGTCCTTGTGATAACCTACATGCATAATAAATAAAATAAAATAAAAGTAAATGTTTTATTCAGTAATAAACACACTCACCAATTCAAACTCATCATTAGATAAGGCATGATGTTCACTTAAAACTTTCATCTTCACATTGCATTGCCTTGGTAATCTTCAAGGTATGATGTCTAATAAGCTTAAGCCTCTAAGCATCACAAGTATAGAAGCAAAGCGGATATCCACCACATAAAGCAATTTAAGGGACATGAATTTGTTAAACACAAACAACATTATTGTATGATTCATTATAAAATTCTTTATTTGGATAGCATTGCCATGAATTTCATTTGTCCACTCAAATTCATCAAAAACATTCATATTGTTTTACACATTCTTTGTGACACAAATATATTGTTTAAGGCAAGATTTAAAGTATGAACAACACATGGTGTCCAATAGATGTGGGGATACATACTTTCAATTATTTTTTCACGCCTTTGCAATTTGAAGCATTATCAGTGCTAACCTGAGCCACATTTTGATGACTAATCTCATGAATCACTTCTTTCATCAAGGTAGCAATGACTTGTGTTGACTTAACTTCGCATTCGCGCATACAATTCAGAGCTTTAAGAAACAAAGGACCACTTCCAAAAGTTGCCATAAAATTAATTATAGATCTCCTTTGAGGATCACTCCAACCGTCGGTATACATGTTATGACATCATCTAGGCGTCCTAGCTCTCGGGAGGGTTCGCAATGTTTCATTGCCTCACCGGACGAAAAATAGGCAACCCAAACATCGTCTAGTTGGTGATAACTGATAAGGCATCACCAGATTTAGTTTTTAGAAAGATAACCGCAAGCCTAGGTGATTTTAAAAACAAAATTTGGAAACAGGAGTTTAGGAGTATTATTAAAACCAAATCCATAATCTTACGCTCTCACTTGGCGATTCATAAGTATCGTAAGACGCCACCATCTAACTTCTTCAAAACTCGAAGGCCAATTTCAACTCCGATTAAAGGAAGTAGACTAACTAACAAACTCCACACCCTCCACGCTATAGTAGAACTCCTTCGGTTGTTCCCAGATCTCTTCTATTCTGTATGTTTTAGTTGATTGATTATTTGAGTTTTCTTCTAAGTTCTAACAAAGGTTCCTTCTACTGCGTATAAAGTAATTGGTTAAGCGGTATACATTCACATATATGTGTGTGTGTAAACCCCCGCAAACAGCCACACACGTAGTTTGATATAGTATATGCTGTACAATATAAACAATATTATCGTATATTAATATTTCATTTACTTGTTAAACAAATACAATATTAACTATTAAATATTAATTTATTAGTCAAAACTATGTAGTATTATATATGTGATTATGTATATACGTACTATAAATAGCTTAATTATTTGTGAAGTACAATCATTTATTATTATACAATTCATATAGATTATTATTAGTTTTTTTTCACTTGACTGAAGAGCTAATTTTCATCATAATGATCCCACTAGATGAGCAAAATCTAATGACCTGAGATGGAAACATGGTTTTTGGCCAAACTTGAACAAGAAAGACAGTCGAATGTGAGCACTGTCATAAGCGAATGCGCTCTGGCATAAAGAAATTGGAGCAACAATTAACTTGCAGGTATGTAGATGTTGTAAAATGTCCTCATACGACAACAAAACTTATGGGGGAGATGTGAGAATATTTAATGAAGAAATCAAGGAATAAACCGGTCCATATTTGAGGATGACGACAATGTTGAAGAAGTATCTTTGACCCAAATAGGGTCGTCTAAGAGTTCCACTTCTCAACCAAGTTATGTGACAACTACCGAAAGAAAAAATACAGTTTAACAATTCTTTGATGCCCACCAAAAATGCCAAAACAAAACAAGTCAGTAGCTTCTATCATTTTGCAAAACTTTTGAGGAGGTTAATGATGAAAGATATGCGAAAGGCCCCACACAAAGTATACTACTCCCTCCGTCCCAAATTGTTTTGCAAAATCAACATTTTTTGGTCAACCAATAATAAAAGTCAATGCTCGCAATCGATAAGTAATTCTATTTTTAATAATTACAATTTACATATTCGGAAACTATATTAAAATCTCTTCAAAGTTGTAAACTCCAAATTAGAATATAATTAAAAATTGACATCCTAATTAAGCAAATAAAATGAAACTATTTGACCAAGAAAAGTCAAAATTGCAAATCAAATTGGGACGGAGGTAGTACAACATTGTACACAGAGAAAAGAGGAAAAAGATAGGGTCTTTATGCACATTGCTGATTTTTCTTTATGAAAACGACATTCCTTTCAATGCAGCAAACTCCAGGAGCTATGAGATTATGTGGAGTCAATTGGCAGCTTGGACCGGAACTTAAACCTCCTAGTTATCATGAGTTGCATGTCTCACTTCTTGAAAAAGTGAACAATGAGACTGAGAAACTAGGAGAGAAACACGAGATTACTTGGAAGGAATACGGGTACACACTTATGTTAGATGGATGGATTGATCGAGACTTGTGAAACTCTTATACATTCTTTCACTCCACTCGAGAACTTAGTAGATATACAATATCGTTTACCTTCTTTCCCTCTTATGTGGCGTCCAGTTTAGATCCAAAGAGCTAAATGGACTTCGCAGTGCGTCTCTGGTGTTTATATAGAGATTGCAAAGTGAGAAACGTTGTTGCAAATCTAGTAGCTCTAGAACTCACTAGAGCCTTCACACCAATCCTTTGTTCTTTACTGAATGGAGAATCCCCGTATGCCGATAAATGAAAGTAGCGACACACCTCACTATTTCAGTTTAGGACTTGAAATCGAATAATTTCCCAATATCCTCCAACATTAAGTCCAAACAATGTGCAACACATGGAGTCCAATAAACCGCAGATATCTTGTGCTTTAGAAGTTTTCCCACAACCTTATAGTTAGAGGCATTGTCTATCACCAATTACACTACTTTATTTTTTCCTACTTTTTCACTTTTTTTCAAGCAAACATGCTAACAATGTTGCATCTTGAGATTCACTTGATGCATTTATTAAGTCTAGAAAAAACCTTGTGAACTATTGACAATGAAATTGATCAAATGTCAGTTCCTTTGTTCAGTCTATCCATCAGACCTAAGTGTGCACATGTATTCCTTCCGAACAATCTCATGTTTCTTTCTCAGTTTCTCGATCTCTTTGTATTTTTAAAAAGAGAAACATGTAACTCGTGATAATTAGGCGGTTTAAGTCTCGGTCTAAATTTCACAATTGACTCCACCATAATCTTAAAGCTCTAAGAGTTTACTGCATTGAAAGGAGTGTCATTTTCAAAAAAAGAAAAATCAACTTTGTGCATAAAGATCCTCTCTTTCTCCTTCTTGCTCTTTGTACAATGTTCTAGCGTACTTTGCGTGAAGTCTTTTGCATGTCTTTTATCAACAATATCTTCAAGAGTTTTGCGAATGATGGAAGCAACTAACTTGTTTTGCTTTGACATTTTTGGTTGAACATCAAAGAATTGTAAAACTGCATTCTTTCTTTTGATAGTTGTCCCAGAACTCGGTTGAGAAGTGGGACTCTTAGATGATCATAAAGATACTTCTTCAACATCGACGTCTTCTGGCAACTTCAAGAAGTGGTCATGTGTTTCTTAAAGTTGTGAATTGTATGGATGAAGTTAAATCAAAAGAATTCATTGTTAATTTGATGAAAGAAGTGATTGATGAGATAGGTCATCAAAATGTGGTTCAGATTATCACTAATAATGTTTTCAATTGTAAGGGTTCAAGAGAAATAATTGAAGGTATGTATCTCCACATCTATTGGACACCGTGTGTTGTTTATACTTTAAATTCATGGCGATGCTTCCCAAATAAAAAATTCATCATGAATCATACAATAATGTTGTCAATGTTTAAAAAATTCATGTCCCTTAAATTGTTTTATGTGATAGACACCCGCTTTGCTTCTATAATTGCCACGCTTACTAGGCATTGTCTTCATACTATGGTGTTCAATAATGAGCAGGCATCATGCCATGAAGATAACCAGGGCAAAGCAAGGTTGTGAGGGAGAAGGTTTTGAGGAAGTATTGGTGGGATCCAATTAAATTACATTCTTGCTTTCTCATATCATATCCACAATATAATTCGAGCATATGATGCTGATAGGGCGTGTCTCCATTTGGTGTATGAGATGTCGGAATCGATGATTGGAAAAGTCAAAATTGTTATATAAGCATGAAGAAAAGTGTCTTGATTTATATAATACTTTGTTCAACGTAGTATATGACATTCTTGTGGCATGTTGGGGAAAGAGTTCGACATTGCTTCATTACCTAGCCCATTCAATGGGTAGTCCTTTGTTGAATGGGTTTTATAGTAAAGTTTGGCTTGATGCGGATCCCGCTAGGATCCCTCATGGAAATGGTGAGATCTCCGAAGAGATGATTTAACGTTTTGAAGGAACTTTCCAAGTGGTGGTAATAATGATATGATTTTGAATGAATTTGCTTCTTCTTGGCTAACTTCAGTGCTCAAACACCAATCCTTCAATCTCTTGCTTTTAGAGTTCTTGGCCGATCTACATCTTCATCTTCATGTGCACGTAAATGGAGCAGTTACTCATTTATTGATTCACTTAGACATAACAAGTTAATTCCTAAAGTTGCAAAGGGCATGGTGTTTATACCCAACAACCTTTAACTTTTGTAAAGGAGTTCTAAGCAATACACTAAAAGAAGGCCGAGATGTGGGACGTTGGAGGTGATGAATTTGGTAATTTGGATGAAATGGACTATTTGAAGATTGCTAATTTATTTCTAGATGAGCCACAATCCAAGAGTGTGTTTATCACTGAATATACTATTTACTTTTGTCATTTTACTTATTATGCCTGTAGAATGGATCATAACATTGGTACATGTATGGTTTATTTATTTGATTTTTTTATGCAAACATGTTCTCAAATCATGGTTATTTGCTTTTATTAGTAAAAAATAATTATTTTTAGTTTGACGTTTCCATGTCATTGCCCATGATATTTTGAAATTGGAGTTTCCACGTCCCTATCTCTCCATCCCGGTTTTTGTCCCCGGCACTCCCCGCATTTATTTCCGTTTATGTCCCTATGCTACTTAGATAGTAATCTGCTTCATGGAACTGTATTGCTCTAGAAAGAACAGTATTTACTATGTTGGTCATAACATAAGAGTTACTTATATCTAGCTCAAGACTAAAACAAAATAAGGTATGATGGTTCACAAAGTACATACTACGTATGATATTACATTATTATCGCACACCAATTCAATGCAAGAATGCTAACCACCATTGGTCAAACACCTAACAGTATGCTTGTAGATATAAGACGTGAGTAATGAATGATGAATCAATTGATGATGAGTAAGGAATGAATAAATGATTAACATGGGAAATAAGGATACCTTTGTTGAGGCAAGGCGAGCCAATTTAAGTGAAGGAAGATCACGATGAGAACCCTCTGAAGTTTATGACGTAGTCAAATAAGCAAATTTAACACATGTCAGATAAAAAACAGGAACAAAGTGGGAAAATGTATAAAAGTCCAAATTTTGCTCGTCTCAGAAATTAATTAGGAAACAAAGTGTAAAAGTGTACACTAGCACATTAGATTAGTGTAAACAGACCATGACGAACATCAATCAGCATACGAGGGATGCCAATTGCATCAGCTGCATCAGCTATTGAAATCTCGTTTTTCTTTCGATTCTTCTCAATAACTCCATTTACAAACCTTGAATAATAACACCATATTTAATACAGAAATTGATACGCATCGAAGTTCTCAGACCAAGATATCATTATATTAGATGGAACACAAAAAACACAATACCAGAAGCACAAACTCAGGTTTCTTGCCTAAAGGGAACCCCAAAATTGAAAGTAGTCAGGTCATTAACCAATAAGCATTGCAGCATAAAACGAAGGTTAAAACTTAAAAATCACTCCAGCTAAGTATTTCAATTTGTTAAAGTTTCAAAAATTAAAATTTTAAGAAACTCCCAGTGATGGACAACTGATATGTTGAAAATTTAAGATTGTAAATGGTTTTCTTCAGGAGCTAAAGCAAAACAAAAGATTTCAAAACTAAGGGATCACAGGTTCACATCTGGACCATCTTAAAGGTGTGACTTTTGTCATTATATATTTTATATGATGATAAAACGGGGGAAACGACACTTAATGCTTGAGGGAAATCAGATGTGAAATTTTTGTCAAGGGAAAAATCACAAACAAATACCTGGTAATTGCCATAGAATATAGCATAGTCAGAATTTCTTCTGACAGCTGAGCACCTTTAGGTACATTATCTCTACAATGAACAAAAACTAGTAATTAATAATGGATACCTATTTGTAATCACACTTCATCATTGTTCATCATGGATAACCTGAAAAACGGATCTTTTTGCTGAATTTCGATGATAGAAGCTGTAACATCGATGGCTACCGGAATGCACCCTCTGTTCCTCCAAGTCGAAATCTACAAATTCAAATCCATATTTATCAAAATTACTCAGTAGTAAAAGTTACAGCTAACTGTTTTATCAAATAAAGTAAAAAGAATTTAAAGAATGCTAAAAAAACTCCCTTACCCTCAGAAGAGAAGAATCGACCGAAAGCGGAGAAGAAGAGAAAAGGGAATCTGCAATGATGCTCCACTCTTCCCAGTTTAACCATGGCACCAACTTCAAGTCATGCAATGTATGTTTGCCGGCGTCGTTAAAGTTTGACTCTTTAAGCCCCGGCAAAGACTCCATCGTCGAATTCAGGGTTTATCGTCGAATTCAGGGTTTATGCATTCTGCCTTGCAATTTATAAAGAACCCTTACGGCGAGTCTTCCAACTACCCTTGAGAAAGGGGTTGCTAGGCGCACCCCCAAAATTACTAAATGTAACCATAGAGAGACTGATTTATCCTTTTAAACTTGCTAACGGAAGCCGTATTGAATTTCAATCACTTTCAAATTAATTTCGAACAACAATTTTAAATTTGACACCCCTATAAATGTCATAGCTACCTAGTAATCAATCACGACTTTCTCCTCTCCAAGATTAGTCAATATTAATTTTTATGTTTTTTTAAACCCAAATATAAAAACATCATTTTTTATTCAAGATGTTTTATATTCGGTATTAGTCAAGATGTTTTTTCCTAACATTTTTTTGTGCACCCTATTCATACTTGTAACCATAACATGACAATTTTGACTTTCTTAATTAATAAAATTGTTGTTTGGTTCTCGTAGGATCACACGGCTTGCTCCATGTCAATTTTACATTCAATCTCCATGCAATAATATGTTGTCGTGTGGTAAATAATTCCTTTTTTTATAAAATTTTACTCCGTTTAACTTTTTCATTTTTGTTCCAATTTTTATAATAATTCCATCAAATTAAATACGGAGTAATTTTTATGATCTTTCATATGACAACAATATTATATATGTAATATTTTTTTAAAAGGTCAAGTCTCATGAATGGTCGATAAATCAAGCTTTAAATTGTTTTCTTAAATATATAAGTATATTGACTAGTCTAATTTCTTATGGCTTTGTGATGCTATCTTTTTAGTTTATGAATGATGATGTCTTTTTTTTTTACATTTCAAAGTTTGGTGTTATTTAATTTGTGTAGTTGTATGCTATTTAATTTAGACATGTGTGGCTTAGATATTTTGTTAGCTAACTCAAAACTTTCTTTTATATATTTATTTTGAATTGTTAGGATGTTTTTTTTGGACTGAAATTTGCTGGTCTGATCTGGTTTGAACTGGTTTGGTCTGGTCTCTGTGTATTTTATAACTACGGAAATCATGTCTGGTCTGATTTGGTCTGGTTTGGTCTGATCTGTGACTGAAAACAGTCCAAAAGAAAACATCCTTAGTGTAGCGGTATTTTTTAATGGTGACAACTTTGGTACCCCATTTTTTAAATGGGTACCGCATACCTACCATTCACTTGATTGGACCAAATCATTATATCATTTTTAATTTAAATTTAAATAATTGAACTGCAACATTCTCATTGGTCTATGTGGGGGAAGGTATGGTACCTTATGGGTCCATAGAAGCTACCTTTTTTAAGAACCTAGAACCCGATCCGATTTGTTTCAAACGGGGCGGGTAAAGTTTGATTCCTATTTCAAGACTTGATATATGATCGGTGTATTTTTTTTAGTGAGTAAAACGTAGTTGGCTAATCTGAAGAATAACCAGACCACGAGTATCGTCTCTCAAAGAGTGGCAAAAAGGAAGTTTTAAATATAGTCCGTGATCACAGGCTAGCACAAGTCATGGTAATCTTTTCAAATATTTTTTTTTGAGTGGTTTGAAAATAAAACTAATTAATAACAAGTGCAAAAAATAAATAGAGTAAAAAAAATTAAACTGATTCTAGATATTAAAACAGGGTTCGAATTGGATGGTTCGGGTTCTGGGTGTTCTTTCGGGATTAGAATTAAGTTAATTAATTTTCAATTATTCCTGGAAAGAAAATGAAATAAGTTCTCATAGACAAGAATCAAATCAAAGTATCACAATCTTAACTTATTTCTAAGATCAGATTGCTTGTAGTATAAGATTCGAGCTAATTTAACTCAATTTCTCATAGACAAGAACTGAATTAAATCCAAACATTCATATATGAGGTGATCAAATTCATATAGACAATTATAATTAATCCCATACAAATTTCCAGAAAATTAATTAAATTTCAAAAACTAAATTCACACCTTCAAGAACCCATGAACCCTAGCCCCAATCCAAACCCTATATGGAATTAGCTACTCATACTTAAAACTGACATCACAATAATATTAATAAACATGATAAGCAGCTAGAAATAAAAACTGAACTATGAGTATTAAATTGGACGAAAACTGAATTTACTAATTGGAGATAAGGAAACTTGAAATCAATCCAAATTCAAGAATTGGTAATGTAAAATATGCTGAAACTTACAATCATCACTTGGAAATCTAAATTGAATTGAAAGAAATTGAAGAAAAGTGAAGTTGAGGAACCTCATTGGTTCTTTCTTGCTGCTACGGCTAATTCCAAAAGAAGAAAAGAAATACTTGTTGTGGCTAAGTGACAAGGAACAGAAAGGATTCCTTCCCTGCGACTGCTTCTAACTAAAATGAACAGAGAAGAAAACCTGGTGCGGCTGCCTTTCTACGAACAGAGAAAAAAATATGAGCTCCTACTGGCTAATTCTGAAGAGAAAGAAAATAATAGATCCCCCTTTCGTGCTGCTGCTCGTTCCACGGGAAAAACCCCAGCTGATCCGTTTATCTTTTTCTTTTGGGCTGCTAAAGTGGATGAAGAAACTGCTGCAGCTTTTTTTCTTTGGGCTGTTTGTTCTTTTTTTCTCTTTTCTTTTTTGGCTGCACTTAACTTTTAATACAACACTCAAATGATCTAGCCCAAATAATTCACCGCAAACTTCAGTCTGTAAAATCACAACTCACTACACCCGCTAATAATATGCAATTTTACAATCAAATTACTCCAAAAATATCAAATTGTGTGAAAAAACTACTAAACTGGAAATGAATGCCATCGGGACCGAAAAATAACAAATTTTCATTCAAAACCCCCAATAGTCACCCGATTAATTATAAAAATTAGACGATTAACACCCAAAATATGAGTGAAAGATAGGAACGGAACGAGCCTATCAATATACCCGGACCAAACCTACCCGTTAAATAGAACTGATGATTTTTGAAAATTTATCAATAATCCGGGCCGAGGGACCGTGCCGACCCCTATTTCAAATATTTATTTAGTACTTCTTTGATGGTAGTTGGAAAGTGTAATCTTAATTACATTAGGAAATTGAGTAATTTTTATGATAGTTACGTTATTTTTAGAAATACGTGACACAACAATTTTAGGAAATATGAAGACCTATTTTTATTTAAAGAAACAATAAGGCCCATTACAAACATCAATAGGAAGAATGAATGGATCGCCTAGCTCCGTAATTACGTACTCCACATATGTTACTGACTTTAATTAATAAGGAAAAGTAAGTGGTGTGCATAGCACCTTTAGAAGTAGCGGACTGCGTGACTAAGGACATACTTGTCCAACTTTGACGAAAATATGGTGCCCAGAGCAAGTTTGGTGGCGCGCCGAGCAGAGCCGCTTGAGAAAAATACTAAACTTAGGTATACCACATTTACCATATCGAAAAATTCCGAATTTACCAAAAATTTAGGTATATCTACATTTTCGGTACGGTATGGTACCGTACCGAATTACTTCGGTATGGTATCGGTATATATTTTGAAAATAAAAGGTATACCGATATACCATTATACTGAAATTTCTATTCAAATAAATTCTTTAAAAGTATAAAAATGACTAGTTACACAACATTATCTTAGGGATAAAAGATTTTATATACATGTTGTTTGATTAATTTTTATTTCTAATTAGAGACCACTATTGATTTAATTGTATCTCTATTGCTCAAGTAATTTTCAAGAGAATGTGTTATTTTTGATATGTGGCACATTTATTTGCTTAAATATACTAATAATATTGAATAGGACATGAATAGGTTATTATTTATATGTTTTAATTTTTTAATAATGGATTAAGTATGTCGCTAGTAACACCGAAACACGGTATACCGTAATTTTGGTAAGATAACGGTGTGTAATTTTTGTATACCGAAACTTTCGGTACGGTAAAGGTATGATAAAATATCCGGTACACCATACCAAATCACCCCTACCTCCATCTAGGTTTGTAAAGGAACAAATATCTCATTCACATTAAATTTCTATTCCATTTAATTTGTATTCAATTAAAATTTGAATTTAAAAACACATTCACATTAAATTGGTTCAAATATTCGAATATCCGATTTGAATATTTTCATATTTGAATATATCCAGCGGCGGACGCAGGAATTTCTGGTAGGAGGGGCGGCAGTACAAAAATATACATACAAATATATATATATATTAAAATTTAGGGGTAAATATACCTAGAATTTTTTTTTCGAGGGGCAGCAGCCCCCCTTTGTCACCCCCTGTGTCCGCCACTGAATATATCATTATTTATTGTTTCATAATTATACTTTTCATAATTATATTATACGATAGTATATTATACATAGTATATAAATACCGTATATATGATTAATTAAATATTGAATAATTAGAATATTCAAGTATTGTAGGAGGGCCGATCCTAAGAAAATAGAGACTTTGTGGAACAACAAAATTTGAGCCTTCCTTTCAAAAGTAGAAATAGAACAAAAACAATTATGATAATCTTGTACATGTTTACAAATTTAAGTTAAAAATTAATTAAATTTTGATTTAATGTCTTTAAACCGACAACCAAAAAAGTAATATGTAGTAAGTAATAACATACTTATACTACCAATTTATTAAATATAAATAGTTTAATACATTCATCAATTAATTACACAAAATAAAAAATAACAACCTAATTTGTTAAATTTCATCATAGATTAGTAGGCCTAAGCCCTAATGGCCTTTATAAGTAATTAAAATCAGAAACTCAATTACCATATCACATAATAATGAAAAAGATTAATAAACAATACTCCAAAAAAATTAAAAAAAATTAATATTATACTACGTTTAGAAATTAAAATAGATAAGCTTACCTGCTTCACAGCTTCAGGGGCAGTGAGCAGAGGCCGTAGACAGTAGAGTACTCTTGCTGCACTGGTGGCTGGTGCGGACTTCGGTGGCGGCTGGCGGACCTAGTCCCTAGACGGCGGTCGACTGGCCCTGAGAGGTCGGCGATGCAGACTTGCTTGCCGCCGTTGCTTAACCGCTTTGTACGCTTTGTCGCTTAACCGCTTAATCCTACTACTAACTTTTTATTTTTTTGGGCCTTCGATTTATTGAGCCCTGTGCGATGGAACTGCTTGCCTCTTCCTTGGGCCGGCCCTAATGAAGGATCACATTTTTTTCTTGTTTTTAGTGGATTTTTTTCAAAGATGACATTCAATAGGTGGTTTTTTTTTAAAGTATCCAATAGGTGTTATGCATGAAAATATGTTAGAAATCTAGAGTTAAGAAACGTATGGACTATAAACCAATTAGAAATAATGACTAGATTACTAAAATATGAGAAGCAATAAACCAAAAATGGAATGATAGGTTTTAGAATGTATTATAAATTTATATTTATATTTAGTAGTGCAAATTATATATGAGTTGAACTTGAAAAAAAATAGCATTTTGGGGCAAGCAACTGTTATCCAAACAGTCTCACAACTAATTAATTAATAATCTAGCATCTATATGTATTATTGTTAGTACTGTTACTTGTAATGTTCTTGATATTATTACTTATATTACTTTTATTATTATATTATTATTTCTTGTTCTTATTGTTATATGTATTATTCTTCGAATCCAATATTTCAATATTCATATTTGCTAAATATTCAAGTCGCAAATACTATTCTTATTTGTATTCCTATTATAAGTATATTATTCTAGAAATCGTACATCAATAATCATGTTTACACTTGGTAATTATTCGAATCTAAATTGCTATTCTTATTTGTATTCTTATTTGAGTTTTTTGAATTCAAATAGTCATCATACTCATCAATGAATTCATTTACAGTCCTTGATGTCTAGAGTTTTGTTCTTCATTGTTAAATCTGATGAAAAAGAAATTATATTTTCGGGGCAAAGACAACAACAACAATATTACCCCAGTGCCGCAAAGGCTTCCACCTATAGTAGGGTAAGGGGGTCAGGTATGCGCAACCTCACCCCAGTACTAAAGCACATAGAGATGATTTCTCGGATGACCCATGACGGGTAAATTTTATGACGGCTAGACCGAAGATTACATTTTATAATGTTGAGAAGTAAAACAATGTCATATTCAAAAGATGATTGTGGCAAAGATGTGTATAATGCGTTGGGTGCGTCAGTGCGTGAGCATACCAGAAAACACCATTTGAGTAATGATTTTTTATCTGATACAAAATAAAATAAATACAAATAGGTATTAAAAATCCATTCAAATATTGAATATAAATGAAAGAACATAACTAAAACTCTAAAGAAAAAATCTTCAATAAGAATGTCATTATTTACATTCAAAAATATGACTCATGTACACCTAGTTAGGATTAAAGAAGTCCTGTCTGGAAAGCACTTTTTAGATTTCTTTTGTATTTTCATCCTACTTTGAGCAGTTTTAAAACCTTAATAGTTCATACAATATAGCATATTAAAAACCTTAATAATTTTTTAGCTGAAATTTGTTATGCGTAAACTAGACTTGCTGGATAAGATGCTCAAACAATTTCATCAAAAAATTCCACCGGGAACTGCCCCAAATCGCGACGGCCGGACAGAACCTCCTATAGAAGGACCTAATTGACCTTTTTATGAAAGTTCGGGGACCTATTTGACAGTTTTCTCATTCTAATTTCTTCCATATTCTGGTTAAGCAAAAGTGGAGTAAAAATACAATGCTGGGCTTGTCTGCTAGGATGTTGGGATTACACACAATAATGCTCATGTCAGAAAAAAAATGCAACCCAAACAAAAAATGGGCTAACTGTAACCGATTAACAGATTAAGTATTGCTTATCTAAAGCTATGGAAGGGTGGTGCTAATATTAGTATCACCTTCTTAACAAAAAAGGGCTACAGAGACGTTCTTGAAATACATTTGTAACGAATGGTAAAAATTCAGATCTCTTTGCCATCCTTTATTTGTCCGGCTCAATATACACAGTAGAATATACTCCAGTATATATGGTTGACTTAATTTCTCTTTGCAAAATTTCCGTTCACACAATAACTTCTCGTACCAAGTTAAAAGAGAAGTTATTTGTGGGACGCAGCTAGGAAGAAGTAAATATTCACCTAAACTTATTGCCTTCTTAGACCATACAACTTCAGTTTTACTACAACATTGATGGCTGAAGTGCATCAGAATAAGAATCCGAATTATGGCCTTTGAAACTTCCCATGAACCCACACTCTCTTCATGGTCTTACCATTCCGTCGATTCAGTGTCTTAACACAACAATACTCGAGCTCAATCTGTACAGATTAACACCCGGTTATTTTTTTTCGCTCAAAATAACAGTTAAAAGTGAATTGCACAGTTCACGTTTATTGTCGTCAGTTAAAGTTTGAAAATTTAGCAACGCATCCAAATTTAGCAAATTCCCTCATAAACTCGACCTACTATTGTTTATTAATTTGCACTCCACATTTCACTTTCTTTTAAAACCTTACTCCTCCCTTAAAACCTTCTTCAAGGCACCTTAGTTGTAACATGATAAATTTATTAAATAAATTTTAAACATCTAAAAGAAAATTAAAAAAGCTAACTTTTCTTTTTATGCTTAAAATGCTTCTCGCATTTCTCAATTTAACAAAATCAAGTTTGGAGTAAGGTTATTAAAAGAAAACGGATGTGACATGAAAATAAAGAGATACTCCGTAGTAAAGTTTGTGACAGAATTCACTACAGTGGGATGTACGGTCTATATTCACTTAAATGCAAGGGTAAAATACTAAATTACTAATAGGGAACTTGCAAAAAAAGTCATTAATTAAAAAATTGTAATACCACAGAGATACTGCTTAGAGAGTATAATTATGACAGAGTATAACGAATATTGTGATAGGGAGTAACTAATCACATGTACAAAGCAAATCTGCCAAAATTTGAAACATCTAAGGTGAAATGAAAAGATCACATTTGTATATTGACATATTCAATAGGTGGTGCAGAACCAACTATTTTTATACGTAGTATATGATTACTAACAATGTAACTCATTAATGCAAATTTTCTATTGAGTATTCAAGTCAATAAAGTTTTACCTTGATGAAGCCTACACTGCAAAATAAATCCCTGACACTGTCCAGACAGAAGAAATAAGACCGTGTTCCATCAGACCGTAAATATTCCCTGAATCCTACTCTTTGTTCTTGCTCAAACCGGAGCATGGTCATATCATAGAGGCCTGTATTCATAGCACTTCCAAGTTCTTCAGATTGTCCAGGAAAACTAACAAACTGATAGTTTCGGTCAGGGATAATGGTGGGGAGATAAAATGTCAAGAAAAGTTGTTTTTATTATGTTTGTTTTTGTCTTAGAAAATGCAAACAAAATGATAAAGGATTAGCTTTTATTTTTTGACATACTCCGTATATTACAATTTTTTAAATCTTTATACTCCGTATAATACACACAAATAAATATAATGAGTATCAAGTATCTAAATAAATTTAGAGCTTCTAAGACTGTCTTTTATGTTCCCTAACATTTCTGCCCTTCCACTTTTCCTGCACGTGTTTCTTCCTGTTTTTATCCCTAGTATTTTCCTAGTTCCAAACAGACGCTTAGAAAGAATTTATTCTTCAATATGTCAAGCAATTACCATAATCCCTGAATAACAGCAACCCTCCCGGCCTCAGAGCATAAAAACACTCACGGATTGCTATTTGCATCCTATGTAATGGCAGGGCCGATAAAGTAAATATCTGCATGTTAGCATGTAGATTGAAATAATCAATTAACTTGCACTTCCATTAGGGTCTGTTTAAATGGAGGGTTTTGGAGGGGAATGATTTGGATATGTTAGCCTATATCTTGATATTTATTTAGTATTGTAATGAGTTGAAAGATTAACATAATATGCAATCGTATATAGCATTGTAAATATCTTTTATTTGTTTCTAGAAATATTCCATTCATCAAGTTATAGACTAAGCCCTTCCATCCAAATCCTCTCTTATTTGAAATGTAAACTGAAATTGCACATACTAAAGTAAGAAAATCTACACCACCAATGCAACACGAATTTCCCACGAAGCACTGCGGATCTGGGGAAAATCTCTTGCTGTCACTATTTGAATCTGCACAAGAAAAAAATGTAAAAATGATTATGGGCCCCTGCTTTTAAAATTAAGGTATGCTTGGATTGACAGTTTTGGGGTGTTTGGAAGGGAAATTTAGGAGGGTTAGTCTTAATCTTGATATATACTTGAGATCTCATATGTGATCATATAACACTTCAATAACCTTTTATCCATATTCAGAAACATTCTTTTTACAGATATATACACTAAGCCCTTTAAAAATCTCCCCAGGAAAACCCCTTACCAAAACACTCTCAATGGAGCATGTATATAACACAAATGAAATACTCCTATCCTTTCAAAAATATCTTATGTTTTTCAGAACCACCTTAGATATCAAAGAATATTGCAAAAAACGTACTCTGTAGGACTATACCTGAATTACCCCTAACTAATAGCCTCTTGGAACTATTAGACTTTACGTTAATTGAGAATCAAAACGAAAAAGGATAAAAATTAAAACTGGCACCAAATGCTCTCTTGGGTTTATAAAATGCCAGATATTGTGACATAAAATGTTTCAACCAAACAACAGTTATTATGAAAAAGAGAATAATTGATAATAACCCATGCACATTTTTTCAAATGATCCAAAAGAAGAACCTGAAGGCCAATCACATCGTTTGGATATGGAATTTTCCCGGCAAGAATTACAGATCAGCCACTGAGGAAAATTGCTTGAAGAAAAATCACATTGGAACAGGTTGAACCGATGTTTGGCTGATGCCAAATTAGCAGCATTGATATTTTCTTTAGTCCTTTCAACAGCTTCACAGCTACTGTCACATGCAAAAATAAATATGCTCTCGTTTCCACTGCATTATGTCACTAAGGTTTCAGAGAAACATATCATTCACAGCTCAATAGGTACAGGTACAAAATGCATAGCGCTTGAAATGTCTCATTACACTGTATGGTCAAACAGCCAAACACTCGATCATTATTTTATAAATATAGGGTGTGTTTGTTTCCAAGAATTTTTTTTCCCTGGAAAATGTTCCCTGAATTTGCCCATGTTTGGCAATGCAGAATTTTTTCTACATTAATTGAAGTTTTCTGGGAGCCAAAGATTCATTATTTTTTGGCTTGAGAATATGATGGAATACATCAAAATGGCTCACTAAACTGTCTGCGCTTCTTTGTTATGAAGCAGCAGATAGTCCAACTCTGGACGCGATTTTCACTATGGGTCATCCGGAAATAGTCTCTCTATGCTTTAGTACAGGGGTAAGACTACGTACATCCGACCCCCCTTACCTCACCGTAGGTGGGAGTCTTTGCGGCATTGGGGCAAATGAAAATGAAAATGAAATTGAAGTTTGCTGGGAATTATTTCCTGCTTCGTAAAACAGTTTCATGGTTTCTATTTGTGTCGGTAAAGCATTATTTCATACGTAGTATATAAGAAAAACTTATTTATGAGAAAAAAATTACGCGGAAAACATTCTCCAAGAAAAGTTCTTTTTCCACAATCAAATGGAACCTTCTAGCATCAGGGCACAACAAATTTTAAATTAAACTAAAGCTTTTGTACTACCGTAAAATTGGGAGAACAGTACTGCCATTCCCACACCCCACCTCCAAGCCTATAGAGTACTTATTGCAAGAGGCTAACTCAGGAAATTCTTTGAGCAAATAGCGCCTCTCCTGCATTGAGAATAAACTTTAAGCTAAAACAAAAGAACATAGTTTAAGAAAAAGTACTGCCAAATAGTAAAAATGTAGCCATCGGAAGTTCTTGGATCAAGTGGTAATTACTGAAGCAAAGACAGAGTTTCAAGGGGGTAATTCCAACAAAAATAAAATTAAGTGGTTGAAATGCCAAACCCGTGTACAGTAAAAATTAAGCAGTTATATGTTTTTAAGATAGAACTGCAGTTGGTAAGCCATAGCTGAAGGGACACAACAAGCAAAACTCATATTTAAGGATTTCTCCACTTATCTCAAAACACAAATGATCCAAGTGAAGCATTTTTCTTCAAATTGTCTGAACAAAGTTCAAAGTGCTAGAATATGCATTGAACGTAAGTGTAAGTGTGGTAGCCCCTGTTTTTTTTCAATTTTTATCAGTTACATCCATTATTTTTTTCACAGAACATCAACTAACTAATTTAATGTATAAGCTAAATAAGCGGGTAATAACTAATATAAGATAATTATAAACTTTTTAACTAATGTCTTGAACTAAATGCAAATGAGAATTTCACTCAATCTATCAAATGCATGTTTTGATAACTAAGCTCATTCAGCAAACTCAGTCATTGTGGCTACATTCACTTCAAATTCAGACAATTTAGCCACCAAACTAGGCCTCACTAAAAATAACTTGTTAAGTACTGCACTACTGTAGTACTGTTACTTGTTCTTCACAATCCTTTTGCATTATCCTTCCATCTTTTCTAAATTGAAGATAACTGAAAAAACAATGCAAATTAGAGACTACCCATTTCAAATCAGGCGCCACAACATCTAGAAAGGAAGTTCAACCCCAACTCTAAAATTTTACATATTGACACAGATGGAACAGGAATACAGGATGCAATTATATAAAAGCTTCGACACCTTAAAAAATCTTCCTGTGGAGTGACGGGTATGGAACTTATTCCAAGCTTCAGAATCTTCTTTCGGCAAAGAAGAGGAGTGACAAAAAGCAGCAGCGTCAAGATCCTGGGCTCCAATGGTGGGGTTAGCGTAAGGCACCCAGTGATAGAGAAGAGACGGATCGTTCTCAACGTCGTGCTTGAGCTCCTCCCACTCGAAATCCTTGGAATAGTAATTATCTGCTGCCATTCTGTTCTTTTCATTTTCCTCCATCTATGTCCATGTCGTGGTTATATCAAGTTTTTGGTCTCAGGCAACGGAACCACACCAAAAAGGAGAATTTATCGAAAAGGGCCGAAAAAGGTTGAGTATTTTGAATCTACCCGGCCTTCTATTACGTTATTAGGAAATGGTGTAATTACATAAGGACCCTTAATAAAACGACACCATGAACTTAAAAACGATTGTCTATCCGATTTCGAAAAACGGGAAACGGCTTGTTGGTCCCACCAGCTTCCACAATCCAACTTCCGGAATCCCAGCTTCCCCTTCCCACACACTTCATCATTCACTATCAGTCGAAATCGATTTCGGTCGAGCTCCGGGTTAGGGCAGAAGCATTTTCGATTTCCAGCACAAGCATTCCTCGATTTCTACTTCGACTTCGACGAGGAGCATTCTTACATCTCCTTCCATCATCATGAAGTGCAAAAGTCCTACGGTTCCTCTTGGGAAAAGCCAAGCAAGATGGCGACTTGTGAAAGCATCTGAAGTGATGGAAGCCAAAGATGAACTCAATATTCAGGTAAATGTTAGATTATTTATGATTGCTTGAGAGCGATACTTGGTTCTTTAGAAAGCTAGACGTGGTAATTTCTCAAATGAAAGCTATAGATGTTCATTCGAATCCGAACTCAACTCAGTCGACCCAAATCATGTTTGATTATTTTGAAAACGCAATGCATGTTTCTCACTATTTTTTCTAAGTAAACATACCTACCAATTATACAAGTATCATTGGTGGTTAATCCGGAGTGAATTTCTGTAAAATCATTTGGTCGAACTAAACATACATTTTTTACCAATCTTAGTCGAAACGGAGTTGTAAACCATTGGTTCGACCGTATCTTAGTCGAACATCTGTAATTTTTTTTATATGCAGGTTCCTTCCTTGCCTCCTGTGGTGGACTGCTCGTTGTTCCCGAGCATGAAGCTCACAGTAAGGCAAAAATTGGATGAATTTATAGAATTAATTTTCGACAATCTTGGTGAGTTTCCCAATCTCATGGGTGCATTTAGGTCGAGTGTATTTGGGAAATACATTGATGTTGAGTTCATCCCTGTTCCATTACATTTGTGGTCAATCGTGTCTAGATTAGCCAAAATTGATATTGAATCGGAGGCATGGTTTGTCGTGAAGGGAGTTCCAGTACGCTACTCTCTCACAGAATTTGCTCTAATCAGCGGGCTTACCTGCAGCGCCCTTGCTAGCAATTATGAAGATGATTTTGATAATGATTCAAAGGCCAGATTCATTGAGAAGAATTTTGATCAAGATTTTGAGGGAGTTGTTAGCTATGAAACAGTTGTAGCTAGATTTGTACAATTGTGCACAACTTTGAAGGACCCTGAAGCTGAGGACGAACTGAAAAAGGATGCTGAAGCAGAAGTGATCAGAGTAGCAATACTCATGTTTGTAGTGATGGTCCTTCTAGCTCCTTCTAAGAGAAAAGCTCCCATTCCTGAATGGATAATTGGGAAAATAGGGGGAAAAGAAGAAAACGAGTTCCCATGGGGTACGTGGGCGTATAAGGGCTCATTAGATGCATTGAAACATATGGACTTGGAGAAAAAGCTAGATGAAATAATTGCTAAAAATAAGTCAGCAACAATGAATTTCCCTGGATTCTTAATCCCAATTTCGGTAAGGACCTTTGTTAATATCATTTGCAGATTCTATTTTGCATACTGTAATAACAATTTGTCTAGCATTTCTTGACTTTTTCAAATTTTGTTTTAATAGATATTGCTTTTTGAATGCGCCCCTGATTTTGCCGAGAAGTTTGCAATGAGACTCCCTAATTGTGTGCCTACTTTGCCGAGGTTACGTCTCTATCGTCCAAATACGACAAAAAGGATCAGCACTGAACAGGTTCAAGTGGCTGAAGAATCAATAAAGGTAAGAACATTTTCACACTTATAACCTTTGTTCGACCAGATTGTGGTCGAACAAATAAACGTGATCGACTACTACACGGTCGATAATACGTTGTTTTGTTTATACAACTAAAAGTGAAGAACTAAATGTTTGTTACAGAGGGTGCAGAGTATTCTACTACCTGATGATTTGGAGAAAACTACTGATTGGGTCAGAAGTTTGGATCCTGTACAAGACAGTCACCCACATGTTGAGCTGGATGGATTTGTGAAATCATTAGAGAGAAAATTGGTTCTTTTTCCAGTCTCTTTGAAAAGAAAATCATGTGAGGTCAAGAGTCCTAAAGAGGAGAAGAAGCCTCCTAAAAAGATGAAGTTGCTGAGCATGAAGAAAGAAGAAGGTGTAGTGGAGGAAAAAAGAAAGAAGAAAAAGAGACACTCTCCTCCTCAAACCCCTATTGCCTCTCCTCAACCTACTGCCCATGTAGAGGAACAAAGAAAGAAAAAGAAACACTCCCCCAAAACCCCTGCTGCTTCTCCTAAGCCTCCTTCCAATGAAGATTCAATAAAAATGTATATTGAACAAAAGTTTAAAGAACTGGAGGATCTTTCAGAAAAAAGGCTCAATTCTTTCAAAGAGCATTATGACAAAAAGTTTCTGGAGTTGGAGAAACGGTCAGAAGAGAGGCACAAGAAACTTGAAGAGTTACTTGTTAAGGTTTGTCTTAATTCTATAGCAAGATAAACCTTTAAAACTTGAGCTTCAATAATTAGTTATAATTTTTTCCTTATATAGTCCACTGCTAGAGGAGAGGAGAAAAGTGTTGAGGGGGCTGAGCATAAAAAGGAGGTAATTGCGTATGCATTAAAGCTGTTAATGGACTTGTAATATTTTTAAAGCTGGTAGAATTGTTTTGTTTTGTGAACGGTCATGAATACTTACTTTACTTATTTTCCATCTAGAAAAATGAAGAGAGTGACGATTCTGAAAAGAAAATGGAGCAAGAAGATGAAAAGGGTTTAGACAAAGAGGCTCAGGCTGAAAAGTTCGACCAAGAGAAGAAGGTACATCGTTTAATTCCAAACATTTGTGTATAAAATATTCCGCCGACTAATATTTGGTCGACCTGTAAATATGTAATAAAAAAGTGGTCGACTTTGCGGTATATTTAACATGTTCTTGATTCTAGAATTTACGTTAATATTGGTAATTCGTATAGATGTTAACAAAGATGTAAGATCATGAATACTTACTTTACTACTTTTCATCTAGGAAAAAGAAGAAGAAGAAGCTCAAGGAAATGAAAAGATGAATGAACAGTATCAGGTTGAAGAGATAGAACAAGAAAAAAAGGTATATTTTAATCAAAAGTATTTGCTTAAACCAAACTGTTTGTTTATAAGAAGATTCGATCCACTAATATTGGATCGACTTTGAAACTATGTAAAAAATAAGTGGTCGACTTGATGTATATTTTATTCATAATTTACTATTTTTCTTCTAGGAAAATGAAGAAGAAAAAGAGTCGGAAGATGCCCAAGACTCTATGGCTAAGGTTTAGTAGTTTAATAAAAAATATTTGTGTTTACAAAGTTTTTTTCAACTGTTTTTTCAATTGCATGGGTGATGGCTTTGAATAAGAAGATTCGATCGACTAATATTGGATCGACTTTGAATCTATGTAAAAAATAGTGGTCGACTTGATGTGCATTTTAATAATACATTACTATTTTTCTTCTAGGAAAATGAAGAAGAAAAAGAGTCGGAAGATGCTCAAGACTTTATGGCTAAGGTTCAGTAGTTTAATAAAAAAATATTTGAGTTTACAAAGCGTTTTTCAACTGTTTTTTCAATTGCAAGGGTGATGGCTTTGAATGTGTATATACCAATTGTTTTCCGCAGGGTCATGAAGTCGAAAATGTATGTACATTGCAGACAAGTGAAGAGATTGGAGAGGTAACTAAATAGATAATAAACAATCGACCAAAAGAGGGCCGACCGAAAAAATCTACTACCTTTGTCTTCTTTAAAGATTAAGCATTAATACATATTATACATATAATGACAAGGTTGATCAGACGGTTGAACCAGGACTGAACATTGTTGATGACTCTATTGGCTTAGGGGAATCAGAGGTAACCTATAAGTAATCGACCAAATTATGATCGACTACTTACGTTAGTAATCCACCAAATTATGATCATGAATACTTACGTTACTATTTTTCATATAGGAAAATGATAAATTGATTACAGAGGTTCATCAGTATCAGTGTGAGGAAATAGAAAAAGAAAAAGAGGTATATTTTAATAAAAAAATATTTGCTTAAACGAAACTGTTTGTGTATAAGAAAAATCGATCGACTAATATTGGATCGACTTTGAATCTATGTAACAAATAAGTGGTCGACGTGATGTATTATATAAACATCGACTTAGATAATAAACATCTACTACAGAGGTTCGATCGACTAATATTTGATAGACTTTGAATCTATGTAAAAAATAAGTGGTCGACTTGATGTATATTTTATTTATACTTTACTATTTTTATTCTAGGAAAATGAAGAAGAAAATGAGTTGGAAGATGCTCAAGACTCTATTACTAAGGTTCAGTAGTTTAATAAAAAATATTTTTGTATACAAACCTTTTTCAACTGTTTTTTTCCCATTGCAAGGGTGATGGCCTAGAATGTATATATTCCAATTTCTTTCCGCAGGGTGATGTGGAAGAAGTTGTTTGTTCATTGCAGACAATAAACTTATGTACATTGGAAACAACAGAAGAAAGTGGAGAGGTAACTACATACTTAAATAATAAACATCTACTACCGACCTATGTCTTCTTTATAGATTAAGCATTAATATATATTATACTGATAATGGCAAGGGTGATCAGACGGTTGACCCAGGATTGCATATTGCTGATGTCTCTAATGAGACGGTTCATGATCAGTTAGCTGAGGAGAGTGAAAAGGTAACTTATAAATGATCGACCAAAAGAAGGTCGAATACAGAAGATCGACTACTTATTTCTTACCAAAAGGTTAAGCATTAACATATATATTATAATTATAATTGAAGGGTGATGAGAAGGTTGATCCAGGATTGAATGTTGGTGATACTGCTGAACTTGATAATAAAACGAAAGAGGTAAACCACAAAACTTTTTAATATTATAATATCGACTACATTTATTTTTTAAAATATTAAACTTTGACATATATATTACACTTAATAATTGATAGGGTGATGATAAGGTTGAGCAACCATTTCGTATTATTGATTATGTTTGCGATGCTTTTGCCAAGGGTGATGATAATGTTTTATAAAAATATATTGATACACAAAGGTCACATATATTGATATTGGGACTTTGCACTATAGTGCAAAGTCGTATCTCTTTAATTTGATTCATAAGATCCAAAAAGTTTATAGATCTCAGGGGGTCCAGATTCATAATCGGCATATTGAAATTATTGTACGTCAAATAACAGCAAAAGTTTTAGTTTCAGAAGATGGAATTCAACCACGGTCAATTCCAATGGTCATATTTCTATGAAATAAAATGTTACAAAAGAATACAGATATTCAAGTCGACCTATGATCTAAAGAAGCTTGATAGATATTTAATTTACAAAAGTCTTGTATGCCATCTACCTTTGATCGATTTCAACTTCAACTGTGTTACTAGGTAACTCGGATAAGGAAGATGATGATTGACGGCTCGTATCCAAGTGACCGTCTATTCAAATGGAGACTACTTAATTTTTTCTCTAATGCTTTGACATATCTATCACGCCCAGAGGTCCCATATAGTCAACCACTGTCAATTCCAATGGTCATATTTATCTATGAAATAAAATGTTACAAAAGAATGGAGAAGCTTGATAGATATTTAATTTATAAAAGTCTTGTATGCCATCTATCCCTTCTTGTATGAGAACTTCCCACCGTGAGTATCTTTTGTATGCTTCAAGTTCATCATCCAAGTAGAATTAACCTCCATCCAGTTGATATCACACAACATGGAATACGCGGCTAACCAACTTACACACAAGGCAATGGGCGATGGCGTAGGATTTCCATACTCCGCACAAACCACCAACGAAAGGATTGGTTGTGCGTGAGTGGAACAGACACAAACACCAATTTCTCTCGACGTCAAATACAATGATGTCATACAAGACTTTCCATGCTAAGTCTTGTATATATTGAAACTTGCAAATGAAAACTAAGTAGATCTTGTGGAAATGGTAATGGACTGAAAGTTTTGCTAAACCTACATGGACGAACATTATTAGGATAGCATTCACTTTCCATGGAAAAGCAGAATGCCAAGTTGCCTCTAACATATCTCCCATATCTAGGACAGTGTTATTTATATACTAGTAAACGTGAACATGTTAGCTTCCAATATACTCGTACGTAATAGTTAATTACCAGTATTTAATGGAAGGACCAGGTGACCGTTGGCTTTAACTCCGGCGGTTGAGATGAATTAATTTTGTCGACCTATATATTTTTGATGGTTATCGACCAACACTATCGAGTTTAAGAAACTTTGGTCGATTTCAGTAGTAAATTTAATTTTTATAGGTGAATTATATTTCGTCAAGGGCGTCAACCAAAGGACTTGAAGCACAATATATTAAATATTCCGTCAACTACACGTCAATAAAAAAATCGATTAATATAATTTGTTTGTGTTCGACCAATATAATTTGTGTGTGTGTTCGCCCAGACCATATTATCGACTACTTGTCTTTTGTATAATTTGTGTGTGTTCGACAATAGAGGATTTGAGGTTTTTGATAATATAAATAAATATAGTGAATAACAAAGTAAAACTATTATAGCCAATGTTTTATCTGATGCTAGAAATATAGTGAATATTTTAAATTAGTGAATAACAAAGTAAAACTACTATAGCCAAGGTTTTTGATAATATAAATAAATATAGTGAATAACAAAGCATTCAAGCCCAAATGTCACAAATTTAATTTCATATTTATCTATGAAATAAATAAAATGTTACAAAAGAATGCAAATATTTAACATTTTTCCCCTATATATATACATTCTTGTAGGAATAGAGACTCATGTTCATATTTATGAATGAAATAAAATGTTACTAAAGATTACATTATTAAATACACAAATCCTTTCAACCCTTATATTAAATATTCCGCCAACTACTCGTCAATAAAGAAATCCATTATTGTTTGGTCGATTATGTGTGTCTCGGCTAAGCTTGGTGCTATAGGTAAAATCAAAATTTATCAACAGTCACCTCATAGTCGATCAGTATATTTTGTAAGTGTCCGACCAAATGATCGACTATATTTCAAACTGTTTGTGTTCGACCAAAGTACTTTTCGACTATATTGTGTTCGACGATATGACAACAATGTGTTTTCCACCTACACATTTTTTGTTTTTGTCTTCGACCAACAAATGATCGACCTAGTTATATTGTATAAAAAAGTATTTTACCTATACTTATTACGAGTATAAAAAAAATCTAAACTTTACCAATTTTTTCAAACATTTAATTAAACATCAAAACTTTAATGTTTAGACAAAAACATTAAAGCTTTATTAGACAAAAAGCACATATTTTTCCAAAACTTTACCAATTTTAATTGATAAAGTTTCACTATTGAGCACTTTTAATGGATTAGTATTAAAGTTAAAATAGATAGCAGTAGGTAAATTTAATATTTGTTGGTGAATTCGATCAATGCATAGCAACCACCAGAGTTAAAACCCAACGGTCACCTCTTCCTCAGCCAATCACCCTATCAATCTAACTTTACTCACCGTTAATACAGATACACAAATCCTGTCAAAACCATGAATTAAAGCACAACTTTAGTTAAAGCACGTAATTCACCAGGAATTACGATCATAAACAATTAATGCTTGAAAATTAATTTTTGTTGGTGAATTCGATCAATGCACCGCAACCACCAGAGTTAAAACCCAACGGTCACCTCTTCCTCAACCAATCACCTCTGGCTATCAATTAATGTGTGTTATAAAAAGATATTGAAAATGAAATTAAAATTTTAGTATAAACAAGGGTTAATAAACATTAACAATGTTTTTAAATTTTTTTTTGCTTCAATACATAACTTTTGGAATTCTTGTTAAAAAGGGTCAATGGTAAACAACTTTTAATCATGTACATTTTTAACAAAGTTGGTCGACTAAATTGTGGTCGAATTAAGCAGTAAAGTTAATTAAAGTTTGGTCGAATCGTGTTTTTGAATCCGTGTACATTATAGGTCGACCATATAATCGACTACTTAGTCTTTTGTAGAAAAGTACTTCAAAATATTTAAATATATGCTTAACTTTGGAACAATATAAAAATATGCTTAAAAATTAGACTAATATATTGTCGATCAAGTGATTTTCGTATCACTTTTGAGAAAATTCAGAATTTCTATCAATAGATTGTACTTTTCAATTCTTAATTTCTAGGATTAATAAAAAGGGATAAAAAGATATTGAAAAGTAAAATGAACTTTTATTATAAAAAAGAGTGTCGACCGATTGCTGATCGATCCGTAGAATATTGACCAACATTTGTAAGTAAATTTATTTTTTGTTGGTGAATTCTATTCACCGCAACCCCTAGAGTTAAAGGGCCGAGTTATCAATTAAAACCCAGCGGTCACCTCTTCCTCAACCAATCACCTCTCTGGCTATCAATTAATGTTTGTTATAAAAAGATATTGAAAATTAAATTAAATTTTAGCTTCAATACGTAACTTTTGGAATTCTATTTATTAGGGTCAATGGTAATTGGTAAACAACTTTTGGAATTCTATACGAATTTTTTATTCATGTACATTTTTAACAAAGTTTTTCGACTAAATTGTGGTCGATTTCAGCAGGAAAGTTTGCTTCAATACGTAACTTTGGTCGAATAGTCATTTTTAAATCCATGTACTTCTAGGTGAATTCAATGCACCTCAACTACCACAGTTAAATCCCCCAACGGTCACCTCATCCTCAACCAATTACCTATCAATGATTGAATCTCAACAGTCACCTCTTCACCATATATATATCTCAACATCGTATGCTATAAGCAGCGGCTCGAGTATATGCATCTGTATTTTTTTTATTTCTTCTTAACTTAATGCGTACTCAGTAGTATATTATATGTAGAACTAGAAGATCATTACTCATACCGTATATTCTATCTACTATATGTGGTTTATACTTTTGGAATTCTATGGGTTTCCTTGTATATCTGAAATACACTTCTTAATTCTTAATTCTTAGTACATCGTATATGGTATATATCTAGAATATATGGTATGTAAATCTAGAGTATCCCTTCTATGGGGTTTCTATGTGTTTTGAAATTCTATCTAGACTAGATTGTACTTTTTTTTTAATACTTTGTATCTGGATTTTTTTTCTAGATTATTCCATCCCTACTACCGTATATTCTTGTTTACTTTTGGAATTTTATTTATTTATTATTTATTTATTAGGGTTTCCTTATAAATCTAGCGTACTATATATATGGAACAATCCTCTATGCAAAATATATCACATAGCACACAAAGAATGGAGAGCACAGACCAGATGTTTTTCCATGTAGTTGGGCAAAAAATATTCGTCCATTACAAATCCTACCCTAGAAGTTTGAATACGCAAGTGCCTCCTATTCAAAAAAGGTATATCTTCAAACTCTGTAATGCATGTTGAGATGGCATCATTGTATTGACGTCGAGTTTCTTCTTGTGCAACTTATCTAAAAACTCTATTTTTCGATACTACTCCGTAATATTTTTTACAATGTTAAATAATGTTTTATTAAATATTAATAAATTGTGTTCGAACTGTCTTGTGAAATTGTTTTTATTTCATTACAAGTTCTCAAACATAAGTTCTCTGGAGAAATTTCTTATGAGTCTATTTTTTTCAGATGGAGAGAACCAGTTTTATTTTACCTTTTTATGTTTTAATCAATATGAGTCGACTATATGTTGGTCGATTACATTATATATAGCTGAATACTACATGAGTGTAGTTTCAGGATGTATCGTTTCGTCTCCCAAAAATAGTAGTAATGCAAGTTGATCACGGTGATAGTAATGATGATTAGCTTGCTTTACTACTAATTTGGGAGATGCTAATTTGGGAAATGAAACGATACAAGTTAGAACTTACATCGTGCACAATAAAGATAAACTTCCACGTTGTATCCTCTGTCTCCAAAATAATAGTAAATCATGTTAATCACCATTCCAATCACGGTGATAGGCTTGCTTTACTACTATTTTTGGGAGGGGAAACATACATCCTGAAACTGAACTCATTTTACTTTGCTATTACCATAGTCGATCAACATAAAATCGACAAAGTATATTCAACTAAGTTGACACAAGGAGAACCTCGACGTCAAATACAATGGTGTCATCTGAAGGTGCACTATAGAGTTTGAAAATCCACCTAGTTTGAAATCGGAAAGACATGCATCTCTTCAAACTTCTTAGTCATTTTAGGGAACAGATTTGTAATGGACTAATATTTTTTTCTTAATCTTCATGGAAAATATGTCTGCTAGAGATGGATCATCATAAATACTACGGAGTACTCCGTAGTACTTTGTCAAAAGTATAAAGCACATTTTGATAAGGGTCGAATCGACCAAATTGCAGTCGATCTACAAAATTTGTCGACCAAATTAGAAGGTCGGATGTACGCGACTTTCAGTTGGTTGACCATATGTGTATCGACCCTACATTTAGTTGAAATAAAATTTACTTGAAGATGTTTATCGACCCTAAACAAGGGTATTATTATCGGCTATCACATGGTCAACAAGGTCGACAGGTTCTGTTCTTTTTTTACAAGTTCTTATAGTATGTCCTTTTTTGCCACAACCTGAGCATGTCAATTGCCATTTCTTTCTATGCTCGCCGGCGGATGGAAATCTTTTCATTGTAGGCCTTCCTCGCTTCTTTGATATGGCAGGAGGATTAACGGATTGAAGCACAGTGTCTTTGGCATCCCAATCTTCTACTTCGGGGACAGGATAAATGGTTTCAGCATATGCCATGTACATGAATTCTCGAGTGTAGTAGTTGCTGCACAAGTCATAAAGTTGAATATTATGTCCCAGATGATAGCATGCCAGAGCGTGAGCACATGGAAGTCGTGTTAAATCAAAAACACGACAGGTGCAAGTTTTCCGTGCCAGGTTGACCACGTGTGTAGACGTACCTTCAGGTCCTTTAACTTCAAAGTCAAACAAACCTATTTGCACTGATGTCATTGACTTAGCCTTCCTGTACCTATTGCGAATGAGTGTCTCTGCTTGGGCAGTCAGTGGGCTAGAATTGGACTCTGTTAACTGTAACTCCACCAATCGCTTGCCTCTCCACTCAGAAACCTTGGATTGTACTCCTTTCAATAGTGCAACAATGGGAAGTACTCTTTCTTTTTTCAAAACATTATTCATGCTTTCCACTCCATTTGTTGTCATAATATTATAGCGATTCACATGAAAGAATGCCCTAGCCCATTTGCTCTTTTCAATCCCATCTAAATAATTAGCCCCAGATTCAAATCTACTTCGAAATTCCCTATATATACGATTAAAATGCCTTTCGGTGTATGCATTTGCAAGACTGTCAAATAAATTCATTGCCCCTTCATCTTTGTGAAGATGAGATTTCAGATTCTGTGATATATGAAATTTACAGTGTCCGTGATCAGCAGCGTTGTAGTGCTTTCTCAGTCCATTAGCAATGCTTGCATGCCTATCAGAAATGAATACAAGCTCTGATGAATCGGCAATAAGCTTTCTCAAATGCCCAAAAAACCAATCATAAGAGTCATTGTTTTCACTGTCCACAACAGCCCAAGCTAAAGGATACTGATGAAAGTCACCATCTTCAGCTGTAGCTATGAGTAAAACCCCTTTGTAAGAAGTTTTTAAGAATGTCCCGTCAACCGAGATAACTTTCCTGAGTGATTGAAATCCTGAAATACAGGCATCAAATGCTATAAACACGTACTTGAATAATCCATTTTCAACTTCAAGGTGTGTTGTAACTTTTCCACTGTTAGCCTCTTTCAACATATGCAAATATAATGGAAGTAGTTTATAACTACTGCCGGGAGAACCATACAAGGCTTCATTTGCAAACTTTCTGCCCCACCATGCCTTTGCATAAGTAATTGGCATACTCTTATTTTGCATGAGGGTCATTATAGACTTCGGTCTAATCATTTCCTCAGAACCACCACCAAGAGTAGCTAAAATCGTTTGTGCAACATATCTTGAAGTGGTCTGACTATTAGTACGATTACAGTCTCCAACTGAGCAGTTGTGCTTCTTTATGTATTTTATGATTTTAAATCTTGGAGAATTCTTTACGGCAGTTGCATTCATCATCCACTTACATGTAGGGCATCTACACTTCAGTTTATATCTCGTGGCATCACTCTTCCAAGTTGTTGTTTCAAAATTTGCATTGATGGCAACCTCCCTAAACTTATCCTTCAGGTCTTTTTTATTCTCAAATTCAAACCCAACTACGAATTCGGAACCATCATCAAAAGTACCATTAGCAGAGTCAGGATCGACTACATAGTGGCCGTCCTTAGAATCTTGGTCGACCACATTTTCCTCGGTATCATCAACTACTTTGCTAGGAGTAAGATCAGATACTTCTTTATGACTGTCAAGTTTCTTAGGTGTGGATACAGTAGCATCATGATCAACTACTTTGGTAGGAGTAAGACCAGAATAATCAGATTCTTCTTCTTTATGACTGTCAAGTTTCTTAGGGGTGGATACAGTAGCATCTCCTTCCACAATAATGCTGCATTGAAAAAAAGAATCCTCAAAGAAAACTTCATCATTTGTAGAGCAGTCCTCCCTATGCTCTAAACTTACCACAACAGATGGTACATCTTCATTGCGTTCGACCTCTTCAATCTATTCAGTAACAGGTTGTACTTCAATAACCTCAACAACCTCAACATTAATTAAAGTTGAACGCATTTCTGTGTCTTTCAAAAATACAGAGAGTGCTTTATCCTTGTCTATGGTAAAAGGAACAACTTTACCAAAGCGTGGGAGTTGAAATGAGATCTTCAGTTTGTGAGACATAGGGTCATAACCTGTCTCTCCGTAGATACACCTCATAAACAGGTCCAAATCCACTTTACTAGGATCCCAATCGAAAGCACCTATCTTAGTGTCACCAGTAAATTTGTACTCTCCTGAATCGTTCTTCTCCCATTTCCCATTGTAATGAATATATATCGGTGTTGAATCCATCTGCATAAACTTGAACATTATTGTTTGACGTTTAAAATATATGACTAATATTTTCGACGTGATTTTGGTCGACACATAGTGGATATCGATGACTACATTTGGTCGACCAGTTCTAAACAGTTCCAATCAGTTTTGTTTTTTCCATTATATATTAAAATTTTCGACTTATTGGTTACAGTTTTCATAACTATTCGACTATATGTACTCGATCATGTAAAAATGTTCGACAAAATTGTGGTCGACAAAGATCAATATGGACCACATTTGGTCGACCATATTCTTGTTTTGATTGTTCAGTACTCTGTATTAGTTAAAATTTTGTAAGTTACTTCTTTTTATAACTATTCGACTATATGATGGTCGAACATATGGTCTACAAATTTAATACCAAAAATTGACTTGTAAAGTTATCGCACGTAGACCATATTATAGCCGACCACTAAAATAATAACGGTTGTGAACAACCAAAGTTGTCGGTTAGCGTGGTTGATCATTTTGTATTTGTTATCCGACCATATGGTTGTATTATATTTGAACATATATAAATTATGACATGAGTTTTATGATTCTACGCACCAAAAAAGCTAGAGAATCTGAATATAATGGAGATGAAGCTTTAACCAACCGTTTAGTATATGTAGCTAATCTTGTCTTGCCGGATGATGGATGACGAAAATCCAAATGCGCTGTACCAAGCTTTTGGTACTGACTGAGTCGATGATGCAGAGGCTAGAGGTTGAAGACAACTGAGAATCTGAAATAAACGTGGAATGATGAAGGAGAAAGGAATGACAATCTGAAATAAATGTTACCGTTGTGAATAAGTAGCCGTTGGGATGTGGTCGTTATAATGTGACGTGTGGAAAGAGGAAGCAGTTATTTAACTGAAGCGGGGTATAATCGGAAGTACGCCAAAACATTTAAACCGACGCGGGGTATAATGGGAAGTAGGCCAATTCATTTAACGGAGGCGGTAGTTTGATAATAACGAACGTTGGCCGGGTAGTTTGATAAATATTAAACCTTTTTAGGGCATTTTAAAAAATCCTCCTACCAAAACCTATATCCTTAATCCTACTAGATGACTCCATAGTTGTAAAAATACTTACACCAATTCAGATCAGATTGGACTTAAAACAGATAAGATCATTTAAAAGGTATTCCCCTCCGTTACCAAAGTTGTTGTTGTAACCATCATCATCAAGTAAGCCCGCGGAGATCAAATTAAGTCACATATCTGGAACATGTTTTACATTATGTAAAACACTAAAACCAGCTCTACCTCAGTGTCAAACTTCAAACAAATATCTTTGATGCTTGAAATCTTTGATAGTCCATTATTACCCATCCTAACAATATCAAAGTTACCTGGAGTGTAAGATGAATAAAAATCCCTTTGTGATGTTACATGACACGTAGCACCACTATCAACAACCCAGCTCGAATCATCATGTGCAATGTTGATCATATCAAGATCACACCAAATAAGAAACTCCTCGATAGTAGTGTTAACTTCAGCATTGACATGACCACCCTCATCTTTCTTGTGGTTCTTTTGATTGTTGTAATCATTCTTCTTTTTCTTCTCCTTTTTCAATTGCCTGCAGAACCTTATTGTATGTCCCTTTCTACCACAATGATAACACTCTAAATCAGCAAACGTTCCTTTGGATTTACTTCGATGCTTCCCTTTGTTACCTGGACCTCTTCTCTTACTTCTCCCTGCTTAATGAAACTAAGACATCAGAATGTGAAGAGGAACCTTGTGACTTCCTTCTTATCTCTTCATTTAAAACACTGCCTTTAGCTAATTCCATGGTGATAATACCATCTGGTGCAGATTTGGACAATGATGTCCTAAAGGTTTTCCATGAGTCTGGTAAAGTGCCAAGGAGCCACAAGCCTTGTATCTCATCTTCAAACTTGATACTCATTCCTGCAAGTTGATTTATGATTCCCTGAAAAGAATTCAAATGATCAGTGACAAGAGTTCCATCATGGTATTTCAAGCCCATCATATGTTTTATTAAGAACAACTTATTATTCTCGGTCTTTCTAGCATACAACTGTTCAAGCTTGTTCTATAGAGTGCGAGCATGAGTCTCTCCGCTGATATGGTTCAAAACATTATCATCAACCCATTGACGAATATACCCACAAACCTGTCTATGCAAAATACTTCACTATGCATCTGTTTTACTCTCGGGTTTTTCAGTATTAAACACGGGCAAATAATAATCCTTCACATAAAGTAGGTCTTCCATCTTGCCTTTCCAAACATGATAATTAGAACCATTCAAATTGATCATACTACTTGTGTTAGCTTCCATCATTCAAACAAGTTTAATCCAATACAAAAGAACTTGGCTCTGATACCAATTTGATGGGAAAAACAGCCACAAATGGTAAACAAATAAATGCGGAATTAATCTCTGTTTGGCTAAACTTTCCCAACTTGAATGAACCTTTGAGGATGCAAACAAATAGGGTGTTCTTAATGAAATTAGAACACACACAATCCTGCTATCACGCACCAATATAATCAGCTAAAACAGTAAGCACACACAACACAAAGACACCGAAATTTTAGCGTAGAAAACCCATAAACTAGGGAAAAACCACATGACCATTTTGGCTGCTTAAATCCACTATCATCATCAAAGGAGCAATACAAAGTCCTCTCTAGATAATACTAGAGGCATACAAAATCATCATATCCTTAGAAGTAAGAAAATCGAGGTGTATGGAATCAAAATACAGCCAAGATAAGAAATATATCACCGGAAAAATAGCTATTGTACAGACCAACGAAACCCAACCTCCGGACCTCAAAACCCGATCTCCACCATCCAAACCATTAGCCCAGATTCTATGAAGTTGCTGTCCAAAAATCACGACAATCCAACGGTTCAATCTCTGGGAAATGGAATGTTTCTGATGTTGCCTGCTGAAAAGCTGGATGAACATTCAGCTCATGTTTTGTGATTTGTGCTCTCACTCCGTTGCTCTCTTTCCGTCCTTGTGTTTGAGATAGTGGTTGGCCTTTTTTTAAAATTAGAAGCTCCCAAAATAGAAAGTCCAAATAAGACTTTAATGGGCTCAATAGTTGGCCTTTCCTCATGGGTCAAAAACAAAGAAAGAATCCAACACATGAACACATTAAAATTGTCCACAATTGGATTATTAGAGATTTTTCGAGGTTATCTGAACTCAATCAAGATTTATAAAAACTAGTTTTGTCCAAAAATCTCAAGCAAATGAGCCAAACGTGGACTTAAATATAGAATAATCTTGGGTTATCTCCAAACAAACAAACAAACAAACAAACAAACCATTTTGTGTACATTTCTACTCGAGGGGTTTTCCCTATTTTTACCCCTCTAACATTCACGTGTTTTAGATCCTTCTTAATTTTTACTCTATCTTTTTGTTTACCATTATCTTCTTATTTTCTAACCTCTTCCCACCCTGATACGCTCTCTTTTTTCTCTCGTCTTTCACATATTTACTTTCTTCACTCTTTTCCCTGAACTTCAAATCTTATTTATGAATTCAGGGGTGTGCAACTCGATCAAAAGATCAACATTTGAGGATGATTTAGAAATACTATCAAAACTTTAGATATGTATACATGTGCTTGTATGTAACATTGATGATGTATTCATTAATATAGCCCACAACACTCAGTAGTGGGTACACACATTGCGTATTCTCAAGCAAACTATAATTGTTAATGTACGAGTATACGATCTCATATATCCAAACAATCACGCATAAATAATAATAATCGAAAATAGAGAAGAATCGATCATTTATTATAATTACCGTAATAATGATGTACATAGTAATCGGGAATAGGGTATTACGCTCGTAAGCTTTGCCGGCTCTCTCTATCTCTAAAATGAGTCAATGAATGTGCTTAACCTTACAATCTGCCTTTTGTCTGAGGATTAAGCTACACATTTACTAGTCATGCGAAACAAAAGGCCCAAGTAACAAATTGGCCCAAGTCTAATAACTAGTTCTAAATTCTAATAGTTAAATACAATAAAATATTAAATACAATAAAATATTTTATTAAATACAATAAAATATTTCTAATAGTTAGTGACATCAGGATATTGAGAGTGAATGCTTTGAGCAATTACTGCTATTGGAGCTATATGATATTGTAGAAGTGTGTCCATATGAAAACATGTTTATCATGTCTACCTGATATGGTTTGGATTAAAATTAAAATGAGAGAAAAACATAAACACTTATATTATGACATTTTGCCTATGTTTCAATCATATATGGAGCAAATTCTTGTTTAAAATATATCAATACCTTGAATTGAAGGATGGACATTTTGCATTTTAATATATACTACATACAATATAACATGAATGATACAATTTTATTTAATATATATGTTTTTAAAATTAAAACGCACAAAATATATATCGAATTATAATTTTAGGTTTTATATAGTCACACTAAACTTAAATAAATAAATAAATAAATAAATAAATAAATAAATAAATAAATAAATAAATAAATAAATAAATAAATAAATAAATAAATAAATAAATAAATAAATAAATAAATAAATAAATAAATATAAATTTGACTAGACTTGAATAAATGAAATACATCTAATTCATACTAGACTAAACCATTTGAGACTAATTAAAAACGTAGGACTTTAACAAATCTCAATTTTTGGACATTTAATTAGCATAATGAGGGTCTTAACCACATCTTCCTTAACTCCCTCTCAAAGCCTTCATTCCCTTCACTTTCCCCCAATTTCCAAACATAGCCTTAGGAAAAATCAAAACTGCAAAACAAAGTCAACAAAAAATGCTAGGTGTAAAGCTAAATTTTTTGCCTACCTAGCACTACAAAAAATGTTTAAAAAAGTCAAAAGTAAAGAAAAACAACCCAAAAAAAGGTGAAAAAATAAAAATAAAGTATGTGCTTGACTCGGCGTCTCATAATCTCATTCTTGACCGCCGGCCTTCGGTTGTCGTCTATATTAATGCGTATATATATCATTTTCGGTGCTTTATTTATTCAATTACTCTAAATAATTGGGTCCAGTGGTCTATACTCTATATAGATCAAAACAATGTGATATGTCTAATAGAAAACTTTTATCTATAACGCTATGCTCTTTCAATTTATTTCCCCTCATTGGCTTTCTTTCAAGAGCGATCAAGTTGCCGATATAACGCATGCCCACATTCAATTTTTGGTAAGCAAAAAGTATATATCATCTTCAAAATATGTTGCTTAATGGTCAATGGTTAATACCCGGGATCAGAATCATCGTCGGATTCTAGCTCAGGTTGCCCGAGGTTTTCGATTCTGATCCTCGAATTTTGGTTTAGGTCACCTCACTAAAAAGAATCTCAGTATCAACACTTAATGTGTTAGCTACTAGAATTTGAAAATGTAACCTTAGCTTAGCTTCTTTCATTCTTTGATGATAAGAATATAGTGTCGCGTAATCACGCAATTCTGGTGTTAATTTGTATGTGGGTCAATGATTGTTAATGTTGAAGTGTTTGTCCCACTTCTAGACTAGTTATAAGTTTTAACGTACTTATGGTACAATAATTAATACCTGAGTTTCAACACGGTCTTAACTTCGTAATTAACCGAGCTAGACAACTTCAAGGATGAATATATATGTAGGTCAAACATATTCGTATATTAACTTATATATACAAAGCATTAGATTCCTTATCAGTATTGTATTATAATCTAATATTGTACAGGTTATTTGGAGATGGACGATCACATTTTCTGATCTGATCTGGCCCTTAGTTAAGACTAAGTGATGACCTGATAGATAAGATTCAGTGATAATTAATTCATTCAATTCATTCATTACAAGTTTACAACAAGTGTTGTCTGGCCTTTATTTTTTACGACACCATAAAATGTACAAAAGGTTTTTTATATATAAAAGATCATATTTGAAATATTTAGATAATGTGTTTCTTTAATATATTTAATTCGTTTTAAAGTTCCGCTCAATGTAAAATTTATATGACTGATTTTTTCCCAAAACTTTCAGATCATTCAGTCGTCTCTCGGGTGCTAGCTCCGGCCACGGCACGGGGAATATTATGAGCCCTAGTTATCATCATACACCTAGTCCATATCCCAAGCTGGAAGTAGGGCTTTATGGCCCGTTGGTGCTACTCCTTGCAGTTGCTTCTTCATTATCGTCGATTCCGGGGGCGAGCGGGACGGGTGCCAATCTGCCGGTAGGCGTGAACTGGGGGATGCAAACGTCTCACCGCCTTCCCCCCAAGAATGTGGTGAAGATGCTAATGGCTAATGGGATCAGAAAGGTTATATATGTAGGAAATATGATGAAATTTGTTCTTGCATTTGGTGGTTTGTCTGGTGATTTGTGATTAAACTCGGGATTTTATCTTACTAAACTCGCTTTTATTAATACTACTTTTCTAACAGGTTAAGCTCTTTGAGGCAGATCCTGACACATTAAGTGCTCTAAGAGACACTGCGATTGAGGTAATGCTTGGAATTCCTAATGATATGTTGTTATCTATGGGTAGCAAGGATGCCGCTAAGGAGTGGGTTTCTGAAAATGTCACCAGCTTTATCAAGAAGAATGTTAACATCAGGTTGGTTTATTTCCTGCTTGGCCTCAGCTCTTATGTGTAGGCGTAGCTCATGAGCTTTCTTGCACCATAACACATTTTTAAATAAAAGGATAAGTTGTTTTATTCATGTATGAGGTTTTGAAAAGGGGGGATTTGATTTTGCACCCTACTTTTTGGATGATATTTGACTTTGCACCACATTTTAAAAAAACTTTGGCTTTGCACCCCATCACATACCATTTTGTGAATAAAAATTTCTAAATGGAGTCCAAAGTCAAAGGAATTTTAAGTGGAATGGGTGCAAAATCAAAGTTTTTTCAAAATGAGGTGCACAATTCAATATCACCCAAAAAGTGAGGTGCAAAGTCATATTCCCCTTTGAAAAACTCAAATAAAACGAGTGTACAAAAAGGAGAAAAGATTCAAATTGGTAGTTGAATTTGTTTAAGATGGAGTAAAGAGTATGTAAAATTATGAAGCTACATCAATCTCATTAAGTACTTCACTTTTTTACTGGTGGAGTAAAAATAATTAATTTACATCAAAGCTATGAAGTATTTCAACTTGTTTTCACTTTTCACAATGGAGTTATTGCACCATGGTCAAATATGGATGGAGAACCAAGAAAAAAAATGCAATTTCAAGGTCACGAAACATTTGATAAATCAGTAGTTAAATCGGTTAAAAATGGTAAAAGGTTAAAAAGATGAGATGCTTTACAAAATTAAGTGTTAATGTGTTTTTTGGAAGTTTGTTATGTTTGTAATATATTAGATACACATATGTTCAAATACGGTAAAAATAAGAATCACGAAACATTTGATAAATCAGTAGTTAAATAAGCTCATGCATTTTAATGGTAAATGTGAGGTGTTGTATTTAATTTTAGAGACTTTGACAATATTAAATTGTTTCTATTTTATTATAAAATGTGGTTTTAATACATCAATTCTGTTTCACACGTCGACTTAGCATACACCAAATTTTCAAGATTTGTACTTAGTATTATATCATTGTTTCTGTTAGCTTAAATCCAATGTATCTAATATGTAGTTAGCGAAAGTACTTTAATGATTCGACAAAAACAAGTCGATCACTTTCTTAACTCCGATGTAAATTGATGTACTCCTTACTTCGCTAGAAACAAGTTTGAATACCTCATGATCTGTAATGTAAATTGGTGTACTGTTTACATCACCGTACCGAAAACAAATTACAAGTACCAACATGACATTTTCCTCGTAAAAAATTTAAAGAATCGAAGTTGCCCTAAACTTAAGTAAAACAATGTGAAATTTCAAAATAGTAACATGATGTCCTTATTTTCTAAATATGACTGATTACTGTCATATTTAAGAATGACAAAACATTTGTATAAAGGTTAAAGAACTGAAATTGGTCTAAAAGAGTAAAAATAATGTGAAATCCCAAAATAAGAACAATATAATATGTCTCTACTCCCTAAGTAAGACTAACAACTATCATGCTTGGGAAATACTGTTAATTAAGATAGTAATACTCCAATCTTAAAGTTTGGTAAAGCCAAAACAAGTTAATTAAATTTTAAGATGCATGTAATAAGTTACTCAAATTTAGAGAATAAAAATATAATACTCGTGTTTTGGAATTTTATACTATTTTTACTTCTATTTCAGGAATTTTCCTAATAAAGAGTTACTACGAGAAATTGAGCACCAAGTTGTGGTCATTTAAATATATAATTAAACAAAATTATAGTCGCTAAGTCGTTGTTATGACCGTTGTGCTTTAAAGATCACTGTCCGGAATTTTTATTTTAGTCAAATATACTTTGTATATCATTAATTCATTATTTATTTAGGGAGTACTATTGATCTGGTTTTAGCCTTTAAGTTTGTCATGCATTATATGCTTATATACACAATTAGGATCGATCGGGATTAATTTCTCTCTTCGTCTCAAAATTATATATCTTCATGCTTTCATTTTCCGTAAAGTTTCATTTTCCTTTTATGACAAATATGCCATGTGGTTCATATTATTATTCTCTACTGCAGAATTTTAAAGATACAAATTCCACTTTTAAGGTACATACAAAATCAAAATAGAAGTCCATGTCAGGTACCATGGGGGCTTTGAATTTAAACAAGGGAACATAATGTAAAACATATTGTATGTAAAGCGTATGTGTCCTTAATATGGACAAAGGTAATCGTTAGAGAATATAGTTTGCAAGAAAATAAAGTTATGAGACTACTTATAATTCCTTGTACGTAGTACAAGTTATGGGACTAATCAACAAGATCTTCGTGTTCCCTTAATGGGGTCAATTTAAGGAACTTTACATTAATTTGTTTGTATTTTTAGGTATATTGCGGTTGGAAACGAAGCTTTCTTGAAAACCTACAATGGGAGTTTTCTTAACAGTACTCTTCCTGCTCTCCAAAATGTCCATTCTGCCCTCTTAAAAGCCGGTCTTACAAATCAAGTAGCCCTTACAGTCCCCTTGAATGCAGACATTTATGATAGCCAGACAGGACTACCATCTAATGGCGATTTCAAACCCGAAACCCGTTACTATGTTCTTCAAATATTGAGGTTCTTGAGTGCTAATAATTACTCTTTTACTGTCAATATTTACCCATTTCTAAGCGTTTATAACGACCCCGAGTTCCCGCCTGACTATGCATTCTTCGACGGGAACCCGGATCCTGTAATCGACGACAACAATAACGATACATCCTATGAAAACATGTTTGATGCCAACTATGATACCCTTGTGTGGGCTTTACAAAAGAACGGGTTCGAGAGCATGGAGATCATAGTTGGGGAAATTGGTTGGCCAACAGACGGGAACAAAAATGCAACTTCAAAAAATGCGGAGAAGTTCAACCAAGGATTCATAGATCATGTAACAAGTGGGAAAGGCACTCCGATGAGGCCTGGATTACCCATTAATGCATATCTCTTCAGTTTGATAGACGAAGACACCAAAAGCATTGCTCCCGGGAATTTCGAACGACATTGGGGGATTTTTTCCTATGACGGGAGACCGAAATATAACCTCGCCACAAACACGGTCGTGTCTGCAGCAAACACGGGCGTGTCTGCAGCAAACACGGGTGTGCTAGCTCCCGTGGAGGGAGTGAAGTATCAGGACAGGAAATGGTGTATCTTTGACCCGAAAGTCAAGATTAATGATCATCGAGTGGCTAAAAGCGTGAGTGATGCTTGTGGCGGAGGCGACTGTACACGGCTGGGGTATCAGACTTCTTGCGGGTTGTTGGACGTTCGGGGAAACATCTCATATGCCTTCAACAGCTTTTACCAGGTTCATAACCAAGAAGATGAGGCATGTAAGTTCTCGGGCATTGGGGCAGTGACTCGGTCAGATCCTCGTGAGAACGGGTGCATATTTGAAGTCATGATCGAGCCGTACTATGGAGGCGCTGAACGAGCTGCATTGAAGGGTTTATCCCTGAAGACGTGTGGTTTAATTTTAGTGTTATTTCTCTCCACAATGTCTATTTTGTAAACTCCGCATATCATTAAGTGGGGTAATTATTAAGTTGTCTACATCAGAATATTGTGCTGGTTTCAAGTTGTGTTTTGTGAATTGTGACAACAACCAGTAAAGAATGATCTAGTAAAAAGCAAAAACAAGGTTTGTTTCATAAATAGAATAGAAATGTTATCAAGTTGTTTTATTAACTGATTGCATTGATTTGTTAGTGTGTATATTTTTACTTTTAATTAGTTTTTACGGTGTATTATTTGTGGTAATTGCACATTTACTGTGCAACCATTTATTTTCATTGCATATTACAATTGTAATTTATTAGTTTTGAAACAGTCCTGAGTAAGAATCAATCAAAGATCAACAAAGAAACATGGAAGAGATCTTAGAAGATCAAAGGAAGGTGCAACGGAGCAAGAAATCATTCAAGATATGTGATTTGGTATCTCACCTGGTCTGGTATAATCAATATCCGATCGAGTATGATTTGACCTGGTAATATACAAGACCAGATCAAATAAATTAAGAGGACATTGGAAAATCAAATTTGGTCATATACCCGATCGGGTATATTCACATACTCTGTCGGGTATGACTATATTTCAACACTTACGTAGCTACTGTCTAGGATACAAGACCAGATCAAATAAATTAAGAGGACATTGGAAAATCAAATTTGGTCATATACCCGATCAGGTATATTCACATACTTTGTCGGGTATGACTATATTTCAACACTTACGTAGCTACTGTCTATGATACCCGATCGAGTATCCTCTATACCCGGTCGACCCAACCTCATCAAAATGTCCATCGCATTTTGATATCCCTTCTTCCATATACTAAATCTTAGTTCAAAATAGTGTTTTCTTTATATTGTCTACCATGTTTAGTCACCAAATGAGGAGGTAAACTCTTTCTTCTTGGTTTTGCTCTTGGAGCTTGTTGAATGTTAAAGTTGAGTTATTTTTTAAACTTATTTTCTTGAATATTAATTTTTTTCCTTGGTCTATCTTTATAATGTTGGTGTGTTGTTAAGTGACATTTAGTGAACACTTTGACATTAATTGCTACTAAAAAGGATCAATGGACTAGTGGTTAATCATGGATAGTTTCACAAGTAATTTTGGGTTATTAATGCATGGTCTCATGGTTAGTAATCTTTAGATGAATTAATTGTGTTGGTTCAACTGAAGTCGTTGTGTTGAGGTTATCAATCTCACTTGATTTCATAAAGGAATTAAGATATTAAATGTTACTATCAAGTTGGTATATGACGGTGTTGTACACTTAGCTACTAGTAATGGTTATTAATAAACGATCTCGTTATTAATAACTATCATCGATAAATTGCCGCTACAAAAAATGGTTTATAGAAGCAATTCTCAGAGGCAGTTTTCATATTATTGTCTCTAAAGCACTCTTTTAGCATCACGGAAACAATGGATGCCTCTAAATTGGGGCAACCAATTTGTACCTACCCCTAACAGGCATTTTTTGAAGCACCCCTTTTTATGTTTGCCTCTAAAAGTTTACTTTAAGTATATAGTAGCAAAGCTAAGTCTTTTATTTCATGTATTTAAATCACATAACTCGTTCATTTTAGTATTTAATTATTCTCAAGTCAAATAATCTTAAATCTCCCCCTTTGTTACAATTTCATAAAGAAAAAATATACATTTTCCTCTGCATATGAACCTTACTTCACTAATATTACGTATAAGTGCTAGTATTGATTTTAGGAAAATTGTTCAAACAAGCCCTTGTGCTATTTCCAAACCGTCACTTAAGCCCTTGTACTAAAAAAAGTATCATATAAGTACACTTACTTTACAAAATGGATTGATTTGACTATTTAATCTGCTTTTGACCTGTAATAGCAGGTTGTTAATACTTAAAATTCTAAAAAAATTGTTAAATTTGAAGAAATATATACATAAATTGTGAAAATTTTTCAGAATATCAAAGTCAGTATTTTTTAAATTTAAAAAATATTTGTATATTCTACATCCATTTAAAATGTTTTTTTTTCAGTTTTATGAATTTTTATTTATTTTACTTTAATGTTTTTAAAATTTTATCTATTTTATATTTATATTATTTTTTATATTATTATTAGATTATTTATTCAATTTATATGAATTTTTGTAAGCTTTATCAATTTTCCTGATTTAATTTTTTAAATTCTGGTATCAACTATCAAATCTAGATTAATTTGAAATTATTTCCAACTTTTTAAATTCTGGTATACAAAGCTTTGAAAATTATGCTAAGTTCACGTTAGTACCTCATAGGCAACGACCAACCTCCTTACATGGGGTAAATATGTGTCTCATTTAAAATGTGTTTTATATGTCTTGAGATTATTTAAGATTTTTTATGTGACAATAATGTGGCAACAAAGATTTATAAGAATATTTAAAGATCATATTAAAAAAAAAAGATTTGTAAGATCTTTCTTTCTTTCTATTCTAATTCTGCTCAACAAATGAGCCCAATAGCCCATAAATATTTTACATTTTGACTAACGTCCCAACTCAAATTCTGCTTAACAAGCTTTCCACTGTCTCCCACTGTTGGACTCTTCGCCGTTATCAAGGTATTTCAATCTCTTCTCTGCTTCAGTATACAACCCTATCATATATACTTCTATCAGGTATACTATTAGATGTTTTAGGGGTGTTTGGATATGATTCGTCGATACCATATAGAATGTAATTTACACTCACTTTATTGTTCTCTGATTAGTGTATGTTTGGTTGTCACTTCCTTGTTTCCTTTTAACTTTGGTATTATTTCAAAAGCTTTTAATAGATGTGAGTTGGATGCTTGGTACAACTCTGATTAGGACCTGTTTCAAAAAATTGATGTCTTTTTTCAATAAGCTGATCTTAACTGCTCTGGAGTGAAAGTTTTTTTCTCTTAGGATCTTTTTAATTCGACTTGATTTTTTGTTCTGGGACTTGAAGTTTTAAACCAGTTCAATTAAAAACATCATTAATAGTAGTTACAATTGTCAGATGCTCACAACAACTTGTGGTATCAAATAGAACTGTTTCAATGAGTCAATTTTTATCAAACCACTACACTTTTTTTGTTTTAAGAACTTTTCATCTGGTAAAAAAGCTAACAAGTTATTAAAAAGTCTAAAAAATGTTTTTTCAGCTGGTGGAAAAGTATGTCAAACTTACACTGAATTAAGTCCTCAAGGAAGGGGTGGAACCTATGGTCCTATGCCTTTAGTTGGAGTCGGGAAGATACGGGTGTTAGTTGCATACCAGATTATATACTTTGTTTGTTCATATTGTAATCCAGGTTCAGGACCTAGCTAGAATTATGCAATCATCAGGAGGCTCTACCCTTGCTGTGGAGAAGCCCATTTTTAACCCGTTACGCCCGAACGAGGTGTCAGGTGGGGAAGTCCAGTTCCGTAAGATTTCTGTTCCATCCCACCGCATTAAGCCTCTTAAGGATGCATGGTATGATGCAAACAATGAGAAGGAGAGCATTTACTATCAAGCCTTCAGTGAGATGAAGATCGACATCCGTATGAATCTCAAGACTCGTAAGGTTGAGCTTAAGACGCGCCATGACACGCCTGATATCAGCCACTTGCAGAAGTGTGCAGATTTCATTCATGCTTTCATCTTAGGCTTTGATCTTAAAGATGCAATGGCACTGTTGCGGCTGGATGAGGTCTATGTGGACACTTTTGAGATTAAGGACGTGAAGACCCTGAGAGGAGAGCACATGTCCCGTGCTATAGGGAGGTTGTGTGGTAAAGGTGGGGATACAAAGTTTGCTATAGAGAACGCTACGTCAACCAGAATTGTCATCGCGGACACCAAAATCCACATTTTGGGAGCCTTCTTGAATATAAAAGTCGCAAGGGATGCACTTTGCCATCTCATTTTAGGGTCTCCTGCGGGGAAGGTATACTCTAAGCTCAGAGCTGTTACATCCCGGCTTGGAGAAAGGCTCTAGCCAGGGCCATTTTTTGACATGTTCAAAAGGTCATTTGGAACAGGGGCCACCAAAATTGGGTGCCCCAATTTTTTTAATATTAGTATTATAATATAGTTATATTATATAGTATTAATAGGCAGTTATTTAAAATCATGTTTTTTCTATATGAACACTTGAACACAATTAATTTTGTTGAACTATGTGAGTTTGTTATTATATGTAAGTTTATTTTTATTCTTATATGGGGTCTCAATTTTGCATTTGGAACTAGGGATGTTTTCTTTTGGATTGAAATTTGTTGGTCTGGTAAATATCTGGTCTCTGTGTATTTTATAACTACGGAAGTCTTGTCTGATCTGGTTTAGAATTGAAAACCGTCCAAAAGAAAACATCCTAGGGCATTCAAATTCATTAGACGGTTCTCTCTCTTGCTAGAGAGGGACTTTGTATACTTATTTGATCTCTATCTGTTTGACTTGGTACTGTTGCAAATGCTTTGGCTTTGTAAAGTTTTGTGAGTTTGGTTTAGGGAATGGTTTCCCAATTGAGTTACTATTACTAGGTTACGAACAAGTGAACAACACTTGCGTTGGCAATTTGGCATCACAAGAACAATATTATCCCAAGTTTTTGGAATAAAAGAACTAGCTATTGAAGAACACAATATCAAATGGTATAAGAATATTGCTAGCACCCAGGAGAACAACAAAACATTGCGTGCCATCAAAAGTAAAAACTCAGCATTACTAGGATTAAGATACATACTAATAATAACATTGGAAATCAGAAATAATTCTTATCCCTCTTGTTAAATGGAATGAGTACTCTCTATGAGTACTTATTTATGACAAAGTCATAAATTAAGTACTTCTTAACTTAAGGCTCACTTGGTATGGTTTTCTGTTTTAATAAGTAATCGAAATCCCTAAAACAAAACAACAAGTTGTTTTTCATTTTTTGGTAACAGTAAAAGTTAAAAAAATACGGAGCATGTGATATGGAACAAGCATTTAAAGCCCGTCTCGTGATCCAATTTTTTGGCTTATCAGCTTTAGCGGCTAACATCTTCATCAAACATGTAAATTTTAATTTTGCACGTCAGATATGTAATAATCCAAATAAGTAATATTGAAGTCACTTTTCCGACTGAATTGGCTAACTGACTAAGTTATTATAGAAGATCATTTTAACTATTTTTTCATATATGATAAAAAAAACTATTTTTCGTATAATTTTTCTTTACTTTTTAATTAATTATATTTTAACTTTTTTCTTCATAATTCAGCAGAATCAACTAATTCAGTCACTTCAGCCAGAAGTTCATAAATTTACGCATAATCAGCTGACTCTAAATTTACTCGTGTCACTATCTTAGTTTCCATTATTTCAAAGTAAATGTTTTATTTCCCGTAAAAATATGTGGTTTATATAGTTTCATTTTGTTCTAGTTAAATCTCAATCCAACTTATGTTTTGCAACCATTGTATTAATAATTATTTCAAATCAAAATAATACACATAAAATGGGATATATTTGTTGAAATATTCAATCTAATTGTTTGTTAAATGGTTACATCTATAGTTGTGCTTGTTGAAACAAGTTCCGATCACATAAGATGATGTTCATAATAACTTTGAAACTCTAGAATAACCTTTTTTATGAAACAAAATCACATCATATTCTGTGTTGTTATAGCTTATTAGTTATAATTTTCATTAATTAAGAATGGATAATATATTATTTACACCTACATATCACGATTTAAAGTCAAATGTTTTACCAAATATGGTATCGGTATAGTGTTATTTGCTTCACTTGCTCTTTAATTTTTTTTAATAAAGCTCATTTGATAATACTAAAATTGATTCTATGTGCTGAAATTAATAGAATTTTGACCCAAGCGAACTAAATTAGTTAAATCTGTTGATTTAAAGAAAAATTATATTTAAAATATATTTTATTATTAAAATAAAAAACAAGTTATATAAAAACTAGTCGAAATGATCTTCTACAACATATTTAGTCAATTTAGCAAATTTAGTCAAATAAGTAATACAACAACAACATCCAAGCCTTAGTCCCAAACGATATTGGGGTCAGCTAACATGAATCGATACATGATATCGTCAAAAGGAAAAAAAAGGAAATAAAGATAAAAAGGACAAGCTATTAATATAAAAAAGATAATATAAAAGAGATGAATATACATATAAAAGATAAAATAAAAAGGAAAAAAATATTTATATAAAATATTTATATACAAGATCCTTTTATATAAAAGGATAAAAGGATTGAAGTTATTTTAATATTACTTATTTTGTGCATTACACAATTCAACGCATAAAATTAAAAATTTCGTGTTTGGTGAAAAAATTACTAATAAGCTGATAAATGAAAAACAAGGTCGCCAAACAGATTCTTTGCCATATTAACAACACCAACACCCTTATGTCCTATTTGGTAGCAATAATTGGTAGATTTTGCATATCATTTAAATAAGGTAATGATGAAAGAAAGTAAAATATATATAGCCTTTGACTTGCTTCGCTGAAATGAATTTTATCACATTCCTATCAAGACAATTCACCATTTCAGCCACACACAAAAAAACAGTACCAAACTGACCATTAGTTCATGTGGCTATTTCAGCCAACTCAAGTACCACAAAATGTGCTCGTACATACAATGAAGTACCATCATACCACGCACTTCTCAATGTCATGAAAAGATACATTTCAAATTTTCAACTGTTCAAACTCCAAAGTAAAAACCAGAACAAGACATTTGACAATTTCATACACGTTTTTCTTTGAAAGCATTTCATACATGTTAATATACAAGATAGCACAAGTTCTCTTTAAATACCTAAAAAAGATAAGGAATCATTGCATTCCGATCCTTGGGGAAGTTTTCAAACTTAGATAGATACCATTTCCTAGTGGAAACACTCCTCCCCATCAAATAAAAAGCTGTGCCCAAAGCAAACATGAATGCATATGATGTCTGAGAAACACACGAAATCCCAATGAACCCTAAAACCTCGAAAAGATAATGGGGGCACACCACAAGATTGAACAGCCCACCATGGGGTATTTTGTACTGCTTCTCACCATTGTTGCTTCTCAAGGCAGAGAGAAGATAATGGTGGTAGAAATTCCCAGTTATGCCGATCAGAAAAATGATGACTCCGGCAGTTTTCAAATCAATTTGTGGCTCTGGAAATCCACGGCTGAGGTGCTGAGCATACAACGTGTTTACCGTGCCTGTAAAGTAACTCAAGGATATCACAGTGGTTGTTTCCACATCCACACTGCCACTATATTTGTGAACAAACATTACCTGTTACGCAATGGGATTAGTAGAGGGCGTGGTGGTAATTATAACTTGATTTTTAGCCCTTTAAAAGGGGAACTTAATGAAGTAATGTTGTATCCCAATTTGAAATGGGGGGAAAGGAATGAAGTGCCTTATTGGCTAAGCCTTATCAATAATATATTTAACCAAATATTAAATTGTTTATTCGTATGTGTAGCTAGATAGTAATCATATTTCATATGTTAGAAAATTGTACCTATAGTGTCCTTTTATATAACTTGTTCAACAAAGTAAACTTAGTTAGATTCAAAATATAAACCACATGAATTGGAAAATATATGGAAGATCTCGATTCTCGAACAAGAGTTACAGACTTGTCAAATACAAATATGAACAAATACAAATACAATTATAAGGCAATGTATCTTGTTTTACGATAATAAAACTCTAGTTGTGAATTGGTAGAGAAAAAAACCAAGATTGATTCGTTTAAATTGAAGATGAAGAAGAGTAAAATCTTGATTGGTTTTTAGCATTCTAAAGAAGAAGAAGAGAATTGGAGAAGAAAAGAAAAACAGAGAAGAAGAAATCAGAGAAATCTTTTAAACATAAAATTATGTCGCTCTGGGATGGACGAAGCCCCAGAGCTTGTGAAAGTTGTGCTGATCCCATGATATAATTTGCTCATAATTAAGTTCATATTTTGACTTTCACGTTTTTCAAAATCAACCTCTGGCTGTTAAGATTTAAGATTGTATACATATAGAAAGTGTTCAAAAGTATTTTTAAGTCATAAAAATATATCACTTTTCAATAAATATCCATCTAGGTAAACAAAATTTGATAAAAAGGTCAAAACATAAATTTAATTGTGAAGAGAGTTATAAATTTGTGGCATAGCTAAATAACATAGTTTCAGGGGGGTAGAATTATAAATTGTTTCAATTTGTCAATGTTGGGAAGTCTTAGAGCATCTCCAATGCAAAAACATGAACGGTGCACATGTGGCATGAGAGAGGTAAGCACATAAAAAAATAATAAGTAGAATGTCTTTCTCCTTATTTGAACGGTTTTATATGTTTTTGACAACTTTTTCTTCACAATGTCAAGTACAATGGCTAAATATAGACATTGTGGTTGACATAATTGAGAAAAACTTACCAAAATAGACAAGACAATGAAAAGGAGAGGAAAATATCATGAATTTATTCTTTTGTGTCTATCGCTCTCATGCCACACATACAAGGTACGGATTAAGCATCTCTCATGCCACATATGCAACATGCACATTGTAGCATGTTTAAGTGCATGTTTAACTTATTTACTTCTGATAACTTGATAAATCTCTTGCATTTACCTCTTGCCAGGGAGGGCTTTAACCCAACCCTGCATTAAATCTCCATTTTGGAGTAAAAAGTCACTCCAACACATCCCCAAAATCAGAAGCCATTCCACCATATTGTGGACTGAATAGTTTTACAAAATTTGGTGAAACTAAACTTTTGGAAAAGGAGTTAGCGTTAATGTATAACATCATAGAATGTGATGGGATTTTGTTTCATTAAAAGAATGCTATTCTAGAACAAAAAAAGAGAGATTCAAAGGTATGAACATCATACTAGTGACAGGAATTTGTATCCTCATTTATTTATACATTTGTGGTTTCAATAGGCACATATATACAAGTCTCAATTGTAACCATTGAACAAACAATTAGATTGAATGTTTGAACAAATAGATCCCATTTTATGTGCCGTTTTGGTTTGACGTAATTATTAATAAAATAGTTCAATTTTGAAAGTTGTGATTGAGGTTGGAGTAGAACAAAGTAATGCACCGCATATTTCTTGCTAAAAAGAGAAATAGGCTATTTATTTTGAGATAATCCTAAAAGGAAAGTAAAATAGATAACAGAAAAACAGGAAACCATACCTAGTTAGACTTAAGTATAGAAGTACTCACTTCACGACTTGGTCATAAATAAGTACTCACGGAGGGCACTCATTCCATTTAACAAGAGGAATAAGAAGCATTTCCAATTCTGTATGCTATTAGTAGTATGTATCTTAATCCTAGAACCAAACTTTGTCGGTACACCAATGGTGATAGAAAGTGGTGGTTGAAATAGACAAAAGGGGAATATAAAGAGCACTTCTCTGAACATATCATAACTACTGTATACAGAGTACAGACTATATGCTATGATAAAAAAAATGGTGGAAATTGGAGTATTTGAAGCATAAAATTCCAAAATTGTTAGGAAAATTCAAATTCACGGGCAATGAAGACAATAGAAATGGAAATAGGCCAGAAAACATGTTTAACAGGGGGAAAGTACCTCAAGGAGTCTTTTGAAGAAATGGATGGTAAGAACAGCAGAGACCAAACGAAACCTAAACTCTTCCTGGCGGAAGATCCAAAGAGAAGCAAGACCGGCAAGAAAGGCGGGAGCGTAGATCACGAACATCCCTTTTCTACTTGAGATTTTAGCCTTATTCTGGGACGATCCAGCATTATAGAACTTTGAGTAGTTCATGTTCTTTCCTCTCGTCTCCTTAAACCCTGCGTTAGTCAGTGCTACAAAATTTATGACAGACATGGCTGTGATGTACAGAGATGGAGGCGGTGGGTAAATGAAGCTTAGCAGTATCGTTGAAACCGCCATTTTTTCGATTATCGACTAATCTCGGTGAATTGGGAGGAAAATGTGTATTTGTGTGAAGGTGAGTGGGAGGAAGGATAGGTTTAACGACGGCGTGGACGCCGGCTGTGTGAGGAGGAAGGATAGGAAACGAGTGGCGGGCGCGTGGGATGCGTAGCTGCTTAACGTTTCCTATTGTTCCAGAAAAAGGGATCAACTTCATGTACGTTCAGTAACTACATGATGATATTACGAACAAACTTTACTCGTATTTTTTTTTAGAAAAAAGGGTTAAATAAGCCCATATACTATTATGAAAAGATCGTCTGAGCTCCTCTACTAAATAAACAATCATAGGAGTACATTTACTTCCAAAAAAATATCAAATAAGCCGATTGACTTGATAGCAACCTATAATAACAAGTCATCTATATTTTATTTTCTTTTTGTCTTTTTCTTCATTCACTTACGGTGGCAGGAGCTTTCCTCCACACTTTTTTTTCCTTTTCTTGTATTCCGTATCTTTTTTCCCAATTACTCCGTATTGTTTTTCATTGTTCATTTTCCCCCCTTCACCCACTACTATCCCCCCTCCCAGCTCCCGCCGTCCCCAAGTCTAATTTTCATTATTTTTTCATTATTTTTATTTTCTCTTTCAATTGTTGTTTTCTCCTAAGAATGTTTTTACTTGGACTATTTTCAGTCCCAGACTAAACCAGATCAGACTAGATCACACTTAAACAGACCAAACAAGACTTAAACAACCCAAACTAGACTAGACTTGATTTTTGTAGTTATAAAATACACAGAGACCAGACATTTATCAGACCAAACCAGTTCAGACCAGACCAACCAGAATTGGACAAATCAAATCAGATCAGATCAGACCAGCAAATTACAGTCCAAGTAAAAACATCCTAAGTTTTGTCTTAATTTTATCTCTCTTTTGTTCCTCATTTCCTTTTTTTCTTTGCTTTTCCCCCATTTTATTTCTCTTTCCTTTCATTGCTTCTTGGGATATTTTTAATTCAATGCTTTTCAATCCCATGTCTTATATGTATGAGACCATATTGGACTCAAATATACCATACCCGATCATATCAAATTTAAGCACACCAGAGCATATTTAGATAATGATAAATTCTATAGATATCTAAATCAGACTAGACACGATTATCAATATTCTTCGCACAGAAAAAAAAAATTGTAAAGCAGAAAAAATGTTGGAAGAAGAAATTCACTTTTACAGAAAATAAATGTCTAGAACAGATAAAAATGTTCTACACGGGGTAAAGAATTTGCATATTCTTTGTACAATTTAAATAAAAAAAAAAGTCATACCAACAAGTTTGTTATATAAGTGAGGAACCGACAAAAAATATCGGTGTAAAAAATCAACTTAAAAAATGTGTGCCACGAAAGGTGTACAGTTCTTTTATTGTGTCTGAATTTTTTTTATTTATTCTAGACATTTTTTATCTTTTGAAATTGACATTCTCCAATTTATATTTTTATCTAAGAGTTAACTTACAGAAAATATTGTTAATGAGAATTTTTTGAAAATGTGAATGCAAACTTTTTTCTATGCACCTATGATTGTCTATATGAATTTTGACCAATATTTTTCATTTACGGCCTGACCTAACTTTAGATGTAAAAATTTTAATTGCAACCGATTTAGAAAATGTATACGAAGTTGCACATGTTTTTGACTGTGTAGGAAATTGCAATCTTAATCGTGTAAAAGTTATAAATATTAACGTTGTTAGTTTATATTTACTGCTGAGGATTACATTTCAACATGAGCAATAACTGAAAGGCTAAAGTGTAATTTCTCCAAAAATAAAATAATTCTTTAATACTACCATTTACATCTTTATATTTTAAGAATAAGCATATTTATGAGTTATATATGATAGATTATTGAAATAATTAAATAATTAATTAGAAATGTCAAAAGCAATTTTTTGGAGAAGACAATAAATAAAAAGGGAAATAAGATAAAAAAAAAAAACAAATCGTAAGATAGCACCCGGGATGATAGACCCTAAAGAAAATAAATGATGCAATCATTGCCCATCCGTTCAAGTCAGGCCAGGTCTGGTCTGGTCTGGTCGAATAAATGTTTGATCTCTGTGTATTTTATAACTACAAAAATCAAGTCTGGTTTGGTCTGGACTGTTTAAGTCTGGTCTGGTCTGTTTAAGTGTGATCTGATCTGATCTGATCTCCTTATGTCTGATCTGGGACTGAAAACAATCCACATAAACAATGAAAATAAGACTTTGGGACGGCCGGAGGGGGGAAAGCAGGTGAAGAAAGGGGAAAAAATGAACAAAAACAATACGGAGTAATTGAAAAAGAAGATACGGAGTACAAGAGAAAACGAGTGTGGAGGAAAGCTCCTGCCATGCTGCCAGGCTGCCACCCTAAGTGAATAAAGAAAAGACTAAAAGAAAATAAAATATGGATGACTTGGTATTATAGGTTGCTATCAGGTCAATTGGCTTATTTGACGTTTTTTGGAAGTAAATGTGCTCCTTTGATTGTTTATTTAGTAGAGGGGCTCAGATGATCTTTTCACAATAGTATATGGGCTTATTTGACCCTTTTTCCTATTTTTTATGCTAAGGATGTAATTTTTCAGTAAATTTGCCCCAGACCAGATCAGACCAGACCAGTTCAGACCAGACCAGACCAGACCAGACCAGCCCACTTGGATAGTTATAAAAATACAAAGTAACCAGACCTTACCAGACCAGACCAGACCAGCAAATTACAGTCCAAGTAAAAACATCCTAAGTTTGATTTAATAGTTGCAAACTACCTATACCTCCGACATATTCGTAGCATAAATGCACGAAAGAATTGCAAAAATATCACTCGGAAGAGTTTGCATAAACAAAAATATGACAATTTAAACGGTTATCTCTCGGTCTAACTCGTTGATCTATCTCTCCACACCTGGAGTCGTCTTCTCTTCGCATGTTAATTTTCCTTCTCTGCACAAGGTCGCAAGCTTCTTCCTTCGCACGACAATGGTGACATCCTCTCCGGAGCTCCAATCAGTCGTTCCTCCTCTAATCCGGGCTCCTCTTCACACAGCCATGGCTCCAGTAAGCAACGACTACCAAGCCACCACCCTTTATTCTCCTTTTTCTCCTTTCTGTTGGGATTTCAAATCGATTTTGGGGGTTTCCTTCTATTTTTTAGATCTGAGCTCCAGGTCGAATTTGGGGTGTTTGGATGTGATTGAGCGAAGCAGAAGCTGGAGTATTTGGGTGAAATTCCAGAAGCACTTCTGGAACTCTAATTTTCTCTCAGAATCAGTTTTTTTAGAAGCTGGGGGTACCAGCTTCTGGAAACTGATTCTCATTCTACTTCTTCTTTTAAAAAGCAAGCAGAAGCAGAATCAGTTCCAAACACCCCTTTGACTGGGGCGAGGCTGGAAGGTAGTGTGTGGCGTTGTTGGGTGGGGTATTTGGGTGTGGGGCTTGTGAAATGAGATTGGGGCCAGGGAGATGGGATAGGGGAGATGGGGATCAGGATGAGGGCTTAGGGGATGGGGAGGTGGCAAGGGGATCGGGTGTGGTTGGGGTTAGGGAGGGGTCTTGGAAGGTGACTGGGAGCTAGGGAGTCAAGTCGAGGGTGGGGCGGTGGTTGGAGACGGTCCACGGCAGCGGTCCCGCGGTGGTGGTCGGCGAGACGCTTGGGCAGGGTAGGCTAGGGATGGGCCCGAGGGGGCTGTGAGGAGGAGGGGAGGGATTGGGAGATGGTGTGTCATTGTGGTCGGAATCAGCGTGTCACTAACTCATTGTGATCGGAGTTGGCGTGTCACTGTGGCGGTGTCACCAGTGGTGGTGTCACTGTGGCCGGTGAGGTAAATGTATGCAAATTTCGGTATACCGTACCGTACCGTTACCGAACCGAAACTTCGGTATACCGAAATGCGGCATACCGAAACATCGGTAAGGTAAAGGTATGCAAATTTTGCATACCGAAAGTTTTGGTACGACAAAGGTATGATAAAAATATATAAGGTATACCGTACCAAACCACCCCTAGTCTCGGGCTATTTCTTTGTCTCTCAAGGCACGCCGGAAATACGTCTTCATCGACGGAACAGAAAAAAACCGACTGAAGCGGCGCAACTTTCCAATTGGGAGACGGTAAATTCTATGGTTGTCTCGTGGTTGCTGCGGTGTATGGACCCGGCACTGGCGGCTTCGATCCTGTTTCACGATGAAGCACGTGCATTGTGGTTGTACTTGGAAAACAGGTTTAGTGTAGCCAACGGCCCAAGACTGCAGCAACTTCGGTCTTCCATCACCAGTTGTCGGCAAACGGAGGGAATGACGGTGGATGAATACTACACCAAATTGATGAGCTATTTTGATGAATTAAACCGGTTAAAGTCGTTGCATGCGTGCTCCTGTGGTCTCTGTACTTGCGGGCTGGCGGCGAAATTCGCAGCCGACCGCGAAGAAGAAAAATTACATCAGTTTATGACCGGTATTGATGACGAAATTTACGGAACGGTCCGGTCCAACTTGCTGTCGCACACTCCGATGCCAGACCTAAATCGAGCTTACCAAGCCTTCATACAAGAAGAAAACTCGCGGGTAGTGGCTCGTGGAAAGGCAGTTGAAATTGATGGCCAGGCTTTTGTACTCCATCTCGATCGGCAGTCCAAAGGAAAGCAAGAAAAGCAGGACTGAACCAAATTAGTTTGCACCCACTGTAAGAAGAAAGGACAAAGGACATGACGTGGGTTCATGCTTCAAGTTGTTGGGCTATCCGGATTGGTGGGAAGATCGGAACCGGTCAAATGGCGGGACTGCTGGCCGTGGAGGGGGGGGGGGGGGTCAAGACGCACGCTGTCATTGCAACTGGTGAAGGCTCAACCTCTCCGACTGATGCCACGAGATTGCCCCAACTGAGCAAGGAGCAGGTTCAAGCTTTGCTGAACTTACTCAATATTGAAACTCGCTCATCTGACCGCATGGCAGGTAAGTTTGATTGAATTTTGACACAGGGGCATCTCATCATGTCACATGTGATATTGATTGTTTGACTGATAGGACTCCTATGTGTGCATGTCTGGTGGGTCTACCATACAGGCGTACGGTTGCGGCTGTGTTGGAGGGCCGCGTTTATTTTTCTGAACAACTTATTTTGGAACATGTTCTTTATGTGCCAGGATTGAAATGTCATTTAATCTCAGTATCACAATTAATTGATCAGACTGGTTGTTTAGTAACTTTCACTGATTTGTTTTGTGCTATACAGGACCGTCCCTCGAGGAGCTTGATTGGAGTAGGTGAGCGACGAGATGGGCTTTATTACTTCCGGAAAGTACCTATTTTGCATGTTGTTCACACGTCAGTGTTGCGTGGGGGTCAAGACGCACGCTGTCATTGCAACTGGTGAAGGCTCAACCTCTCCGACTGATGCCACGGGATTGCCCCAACTGTGCAAGGAGCAGGTTCAAGCTTTGTTGAACTTACTCAATATTGAAACTCGCTCATCTGACCGCATGGCGGGTAAGTTTGATTGGATTATTGACACAGGGGCATCTCATCATGTCACATGTGATATTGATTGTTTGACTGATAGGACTCCTATGTGTGCACGTCTGGTGGGTCTACCATACGGGCGTACGGTTGCGGCTGTGTTGGAGGGCCGCGTTTATTTTTCTGAACAACTTATTTTGGAACATGTCCTTTATGTGCCAGGATTGAAATGTCATTTAATCTCAGTATCACAATTAATTTATCAGACTGGTTGTTTAGTAACTTTCACTGATTTGTTTTGTGCTATACAGGACCGTCCCTCGAGGAGCCTGATTGGAGTAGGTGAGCAACGAGATGGGCTTTATTACTTCCGGAAAGTACCTATTTTGCATGTTGTTCACACGTCAGTGTTGCCTGCATTCGAACTGTGGTACTGACGTTTGGGGCACCCATCTGACCGCGTGATTAAAATATTGCCTGATATTTGTAGTAGTTCTTCTATCAAACGTTTGAATAAGCCTTGTGAGGTGTGTCCACAAGCCAAACAAGTGCGTGATTCCTTTCCTAGTAGCAACAATAAAGCAAGTAGAATTTTGAACTTATTCATTGTGATTTATGGGGTCCTTATAAAACCCCTTCTACTTGTGATGCTGTTTATTTTATGACATTGGTTGATGACTATTCCCGGGCTGTATGGGTTTATTTGCTACGTGACAAAACGGAAGTGTATCGTTCCTTTCTTTCTTTCATTGTTATGATTGAAAAAACAATTCGAAGTATCCGTTAAAATTGTACGTAGTGACAATGACACGGAGTTTAAATGTTTGTTGCCATGTATTTGAGAATCGTGGAATTTTGTTTCAGACGTCTTGCGTACATACCCCTCAACAAAATGGCCGGGTAGAGCGTAAGCATCGTAATATTTTGAACGTGGCTCGTGCACTGATGTTTCAGGCAGATATTCCAATTTTATTATGGGGAGAATGTGTACTCACGGCAGTACATCTGATTAATCGTACACCCTCGGGATTGTTAGAAGGCAAAACACCCTATGAGGTGCTTACAGGCAAAGCACCTGATTTTCATCAGTTACGGGTGTTTGGGTGTTTAGCTTTTGCTCGCAATACAAAGACAAGTGGTGATAAATTCTCTCCACGTAGCCGGAAGTGTGTATTTATTGGACATCCTACTGGTAAAAAGGGATGGAAAATGTTTGACCGTGATACGGGTGGAAATTTTTGTATCGCGTGATGTGCAGTTTCATGAAGATGTTTTTCCATTCTCGGAGATCTCTACGACTTCATCTTCAGACACGGGTCCCACTGCACCCATTATTCTTGATACAGATAACATTGTTCCAATACGGTCTGAGGTTGGGACATCGGCGGCTTCGGGTTCCAGCTCGGCAGAAGCTACTTCTGACAGTGTTATCCTTGGCCACGGCATGCGGTCTAAGCGTCCATCAGTATTGCTTCGAGATAATGTTGCTCACTTAATCCCATCTCTGTCCTCACCCTCCGTCAGCTCTTCAGGTACGCGGTATCCTATTAGTAAATACGTTTCATGTGATAAGTATTCCACACATCACCACATGTTTCTTGGAGCTATTCTTGCAGGACAGGAACCCCGGTCCTTTAAGGAAGCTATGACTGACGATGGATGGCGGTCAGACATGCAAACTGAAATACAAACACTTGAAAACAATCACACGTGGGACATGGTGCCTCTTCCTCACGATAAAAAGGCCCTCGGATGCAAATGAGTCTATAAAATTAAATATAAATCTGATGGGACAGTTGAATGTCTCAAGGGACGATTGGTTGTCTTTGGAAATCATCAGGAGGAAGGTATTGACCATACAGAAACTTTCGCTCCCGTTGCCAAAATGGTGACAATACGATTGCTTTTGGCTGTTGCTACAGCCCGAAACTGGGAGTTGCATCAAATGGATGTTCATAATGCCTTCCTCCATGGTGATTTGGCTGAGGAGGTCTACATGCGCCCTCCTCCGGGTTTCTCTCCGGCTCGGCCCGGTCTAGTATGTTGTTTGCGCAAATCACTGTATGGTCTACACCAGGCTCCGCGTTGTTGGTTTGCTAAGCTGACCACTGCGCTTAAACAATACGGTTTTCTACAGTCTTACTCTGACTATTCCTTATTTACTTTGCGCAAGGACGGCGTACAGATACACATGCTTATATATGTGGATGATCTGATTATTGCTGGCAACAATTCAGCAGCTTTGTCCCGGTTTAAAACTTATTTGCACTCATGCTTCCACATGAAAGATCTTGGCATTCTTAAATATTTTCTTGGCATTGAAGTTGATGGGATTTTCCTTTGTCAACGCAAATATATTTTGGATATTATTTCTGAAGCACGTCTTATTGGGGCTAAACCTTCTTCTTTTCCCATGGAGCAAAATCATTCCTTAGGCCTTGCTACAGGCGATTTATTAGCTGATCTGGAATCTTATCGACATCTTGTTGGTTGATTAATCTATTTATCTTATACTAGGCCGGACCTAGCGTATTCTGTACATATTTTATCTCAGTTTATGCAGGCCTCGAGGCACGAACACTGGAACGCAGCTCTTCGAGATGTTAGGTATCTCAAAGGCTCTCCTGGACAAGACATTCTTTTGAGATCCTCCTCAAATTTGACTCTTTCGGGATGGTGTCACTCAGATTGGGCTAGCTGTCCGCTTACTAGACGTTCCCTATCTGGATGGTTGATCTTTCTTGGAGATTCTCCGGTTTCCTGGAAGACCAAGAAACAGCACACTGTATCTCGATCTTCCACTGAAGCTGAATATCTTTCTATGGTAGCTATCACCGCAGAATTAAAGTGGGCAAAAGTCTCCTTTCTACCCTCGGAGTTTCTCATCCGAACTCTATTCCCTTACACTGTGACAGTCGCTCGGCTCTTCATATTGCTCACAATCCTGTCTTCCATGAACGTACCAAGCACATAGAGGTCGATTGTCATTATGTTCGTGATGCACTACAAGAGGGGATGATCACCGCACAACATGTGTCTATTACTGATCAGTTAGCCGATGTTTTTACAAAGGCCCCTGGACAACGACAGTCTAGTCATCTACTGCGCAGGTTGGGCATGTTTGACCCCCACGCTCCAACTTGATGGGGGGGGGGGGTATTAGACTGGGCTTTGCTAATTGTATACTTGGTGTAAATATGGGTCAAGGGCTCTTGTTAATAGTAGTATACGTGTATATATACTGGCTCGGCTAATTGTATAAGGCAGAGGATTAATTTTCCAATTGATACACGATTTACTTCCTAACTTGAGACGCCACAATGACTTCGTTGCCCTACCTTCTTCAGTCGCTTTGTCTTCCGGTGTCGTTTATCACCCTAAAATCATCAACCAATCTTCAAACACAACTAATCAACCGATCTTCAACACAACTATACTTACTCCCAAACACGATTTTGTGTCTTCATTCTCAACAATACTAGACAGAGTAATCTTTGTGCAAGGAATATGGGTGAATTGTTGGGTAGAAATTAGAATCAATTAAACAAAGGTTATTTACATTTTTGGAAGAATGAAAACCTAGTCATTTGTTATCTTCCAAAAGTGAATTAAAAAAACATTCAAAAGTGTAGAAGTAATATTTTTATCATTTTTCTATACTTATAAGTGTATAAGTGCAATTTTGGACGCGATTTTCATTATGGGTCATCCGGAAACAGTCTCGCTGTGCTTTAGTACAGGGGTATGACTGCGTACATCTGCCCCCCTTACCCCACCGTAGGTGGGGGAGCCTTTGCGGCACTGGGGTAAGTGATGATTGATTGATAAGTGTATAACTACCTTTTATTAGTTATGGGCTGTTTACAAAATGATCTAAATTTTTTTTGGGCGAGACAATCTAAATATGATTTCTCATTTTTTAATTTTTAGATGAAAATATACATAATAATAATTTAAAATAATTCAAAAAAACTAAGTTCCAAATTTGTTTAAATCTAGCTTGATATGCTAGTCTATACGAAGTATTATTCTATTAAATTAAAGATATGATGGTACACATATGTTTTACAATGAGCTAAGTTGAATCTCATCTGGAATGAGATTGAAATAAATCTAAAAATTACCCCATTATATAAGTTTAAATTTTATCAGAAAAATACTAATACCAATTCATTTTTAGTATATATTTAAAAACGACATAGACGAATTACAAATTAGTACTCTACCATTCCAAAGCATAAAATAATTTAGATGAAAATAACTATATAAACAAAATAGAGAAGCGCGATATCAATTTGGTAGAAAAAATCACACCCTAGCTTGAAATCAATTGAATAAAGAAAAAAATAGGAGTTTGTAGCCTTTAGAGCATATACAATGACTAGTTAAGCTATATACATTATAGTTTTGTAATATTCTAATGTAATATTCTAATGTAATATTCTAAATTGATAAAATGTCAATAATCTTTTTAAACCTATAAATAATCAGGGTTATTATTATTATAACGGGGATAACATGAAAACACATATTTTTAAAATTAGTATAAAAATATGTATTTTGTTTAAGTTTTAACAGCACATAGATACATAAAAATATTAACTTCAGACATTTTTAATTAGTATAATATATCAATTACCTAATATATTGATTATATTTGGTAATTAACTTTTTACATCAAGCTTCTTTTTTCTATTAAACATCACCTTTGTCCCATTAACATTCAAACATAATAATGTGATACAATCAGGAGCGGATCATAGTGAGGACCGGAGTGGGCTCCAGCCCGGTCCAATTTTTCTTTTCTCATTAGGGTAAGTATAGACTTAGAGGCCGTTTGGAACCACTATTTTTTGCTTATCAGGGTTATCAGCCAACTTTTTCACCAAACACGTATTTTTTACTTTCGCGCGCTGAATTGTGTAATAAGCAGAAAAAGTAAGGTTTGAGTTACTTTTCTAGCTGTATTGGCTGAAGTTACTGTCGATGATCATTTTAGCTATTTTTACATATAATTTTTTCTTTATTTTATTAATAAAAAATATTTTAAAAATAATTTTTTTCTTAAATCAGCAAATGCAGCTACTCCAGATTAGCCGATTTTCGTGCTACCAAACGGACTCTTAATGTTCCAAAATTGATGTCCTGACCGCCCAAAATTAAAACCCATCCCCACCCCAAATCTAATACCGGTCTCCAACTTCTGAACTTACCCAAGAAAACCTAATAATTTCTAACTGTTTCTCCCATGGAGGAGTTAAAGGAATATTAGGAGTTTTCTCTCTAGGGCTTCGACTATGTCGGCCGCTGGAGTCTTTTTCCAATTTTGACTTTGTCGAAGATTGACTTTGTATTCCCTTGGTCGCTGGTGCTCGGCTGGAGTCCAGGTCAGACGCGGAGGGCGGAGATCGGTGGAGGAGGGCGGATTTGCTGTCATGGCTCGAGGAGATCGGCGCTGTGGTCGAGGTTCGAGGAAGCGGCATGGCTATCGTCGTTGGAGACGATCGGTGCCGCCTATCCGTTTACTCTGGTCGCACGGAGCAGAGATGTGTTTGGTTATGCAGGGACGGGGGATTGATGCTTGGTCTTTGGCAGCCAAAGGTCATAGAGGATCAATTAGCATGGTACCGGTGGTACGACCTCCTCCCGAACCACCAACATGGGATGTACGAGATGCTAGAGTTTGTGAAAGTTTTTCTTGTAGTTTTTATCTGTTTGTTATTTGTTTTCTTGTGTCCACTTTTGTTGTTGGTTTCGACAGTTTGTTTGAGTTTTTTGGATCTCTTTATGTCATTGGGTATGGTTGGATCTATGAGAACATGTTTGGGTGTGTCAAGCCCACTACATGGTTAGCGATTCGTGTTGCTCTCTCAGGGGTGACCGTCTCAAAGTCTCACTATAGGGTTACATTCGTAGTTATTGGAGTTTCAGTTGATGTCAGTTTTATTTTATTTTGCTTGATGTAATGATCCTCAATCTTTTGATATGAATAGAGACCGATAAAAAAAAAACAAAATTTCTGAACTTACCCCCTTACCCAGTTACCCGCTTTGCAGCCTCCCCAGAGGGAGTCTAGCCAACATCAGCCGACCTGCGGCCGCCTGCTGTCCAGGTCCCTACGTCGTCCCGTCGGCTCCACCGCTCCAGCTGTCCAGGCGAGTACGGACCAGGCAGTCCAGCACTCTGCCCTCCAGCTCCAGCATCCGGCCCTCCACTCTCCAGGTATCCTCTAAGTCTCTATACTTTTTTAATGAATTATTTTTTGAGTTGTGAGTTCTGAGTTGTGACTTTGTGTATTTTTTAAATAGTGTTTATTCATTATACATTTATAATGATTAATGATAGAATTAAAGATTAGAGAATGATTTATTAAGTATACAGTTGAAGATTGGAGAATGATTTACTTATTGTATGGCATGTAAGAAAGCATCGAAGCATTAAAGATTTCAATTGAATTTTGAAATTGGGAATACTTATTAGATTTATGTAAAAGGAATGTTTTTTTCTTATTACTTACTCCCTCCGTAACATATATATGTTCCCATTTGAAAAGTAGGTAGATTAAGAATAGTGAAAGGGAATATAAATTATTGAGGGTATGATGGGAAGATAGTGAAATAATGTGTTGGAATGAAGGATAAATCCAAAAAAAGTAGGTGTAATAGTGTATTATTTTTAAAATTATTGAGGGTATGATTGGAAGATTATGAAATGGGAAGATATGAATGTTACATCCAAAAAAGGAAAGTGGGAAGATATAAATGTTACGGAGGGAGTATATATTATTTTATAAAATATGATCCGGCTTGTCGGTTAGGTGGTTGCCGTAGGCTATAAGGCAGTCAGCGGCACTGTGTATAGTCGCTGTCACGACCTGTTATGTAGGTTTGTGCCTTTGTTTATCTATGGGGACTATTTAATGGTCTGAGTTTCTTCTGCTAGTCAAAAGGCAATTTTGTCTCTTTAGGATGGTTTTCTCTAGTAAATTGCTCCCAAAATATCTCTTTTTCTCAATCTTTAGGGATGAAATTGTACCATTTCCCTGTTTAATCTTATTATTCTCTCAAAATTTAATTTTTTCAGGAGAGAGTGAAAGGGAATGTTGAGCCTAAGCAAATATCCTAGCCCAATTTATTGTAATGGCTGTCATTATCACAGAATCAGCTTAGCTCCTTCCTGTAGAAGCCCCATCTTTTTGGGTGCTTTCATCCCAAATCACCTAAACCCATACAAGCATCTGTCTTCATCTTCGTCTGGAATGTTCTCCAATGAAGCTCAATCCTGTGTCCCCGTTTCGCCCAGAAAAATCTCTATGAGAGCTCAAAAATCAACTGACAGGTACTTCTTGTTCGAGTTTTATATTACCGGTGATGAATTTTATGTTTTATTCCTCCCTTCATGTAATTAGGCATTTTGCCCCTGTTGTCAATTTCAGAGGTTCATTAAATTTCAAAGTCACCAGTTTTCACTTTTTCCTTTTGATGTTTTTAAGGAGTTAGTGTGTTATGTTTTTGCATGATCTGCTCCTTCAAGAACAATGTTACAAGTTTTATTACTTTTTTGAAAATTTTAAATAATTTTATCATTACTGCAGGAGCAACAGTTCAGTGGTCCCATCTGAAATGGTTGTTGGTATTCTAGGAGGAGGTCAACTTGGGCGTATGTTGTGCCAAGCAGCATCACAAATGGCTATCAAAGTTATAATCTTGGACCCATTAGAGAACTGTCCCGCAAGTTTGTTGGCTCATCATCATGTGGTGGGAAGCTATGATGATAGTTCCACTGTTGAAGAATTTGGGAAAAGGTTTATTCCACACAAGTTTGGTTTTTGTTTGTATTGAACTGCTTTCATTGGGATTCTTAATGAATTCATATTTCAAGTTAGGTGTGATGTGCTAACTATTGAGATTGAGCATGTTGATGCTGACACAATTGAGAAATTGGAGCAACAAGGTGTTGAATGTGAACCTAAAGCTTCTACAATCCGAATAATTCAGGTTTTATATTTTATAGATATTTGACGTGCACAAACATTAATGTGTTTTACTTCTTTTATTTTTATTACATTTATTTCATTTGTTCTTAAATCTTTTTTTTCACCATCTGGCATCTCTAGTCCTCTAGGACTTGTTCTCTTCGCCTGACAAAATGTGATCAAGTTTGATCTTCTATAAATATGGGATGTGCACAGATATCAATGTGATTTACTTTTTTTTATTTGCATTTATGTTGTTTATACTACTTAATTTTAATTGCTTTCACAATCTAGCATCTCTAGTTCTCTAGGACATTCTCTTCGCCTGAAAAAGTGTGATCAGTTTTGTTAAGCTCTAGTCTAGTCTGGTTATTGTCTTGTCTGATCAAATTATAATGTTCTTTTCTAATTTTCATCTTTGAATATTTCTGGTCTAATTTGATCTGAAAACATTTCAATTTTAGTCGGATGTGATTTGATCAGAATCATCAGATTCAATTTAGAAAGCTTAAAATTAGAAGAAGCAAAAAAGGGTGTGCATAACAACACCTTAGACAATGAGAAGCTGCTGTAGATAAACATAATCTTCTGCATATGCATTTATAATATTTATAATATATACTTCCTCCGTTCTCTTTTAATTGCAACGGTCCACTTTTCACGTTTGCCAATGCACAAGTTTGACCATTAATATCTTTCATTCTCTATTAGTATAAAAATAGATTTTGACAATTCAAAATGAGAGGAATTTAACAATATTTTTCAAAAATTTAATCTATAATACATTAATAAATAAAATGTAGTCAAAGTAGAGTGTGTGAATGGTGCAACATTCACCAATGTTGCAGTTAAAAAAGAACGGAGGTAGTATTATATTCCAAAAAATGAACTTACTTTTGTTGCAGCACCTGCATGGTTGAAGTTGGTCCTTTCTGACTTGTATATATTTTTTCATTTCATCATAACAGGATAAATATCTTCAGAAGGTTCACTTTTCAAAATATGCAATTCCGCTTCCTAACTTTATGCAGGTTAGTACTAATCAGATAGAAGATGAGGATTATTCCACCTAGCTTTCTTATATATTTAGTAATAATGGGTGCGTTCAAATGGATAAATTCAAAGAAAACTAATGTTTGATCATTTTTGGTTTATGGGTGAGACAGATAGATAATTTTCAAAGTGCTAAAAGAGCAGGTGACCTCTTTGGGTATCCACTAATGGTGAAGAGCAGGAGGCTTGCCTATGATGGGCGTGGCAATGCTGTTGCTAATAGTGAAGAGGATCTTTCTTCTGCTGTTAATGGTAATATACTTCAGTTTTAAGTATAAATGAGACCAGGGGCGGAGCCAGACTTGAGTGAAAGGGGGGGCGGAATATAATACAAGTATAAAAATATAACCTATGATGGACAAAAAGTATCGAAAAATATGATGCCGACGTCGAATTTCCGGTTATAAAGTGTACTTTCTAGTAGAAAAGTTCTAAAAGTGCATAGTTATATTAGTTACAAGACCTAAATTACAAGAGAGTAAATTTGCACGACTAGTAACGGTCATAGCCGAAAGTTACGAGATTAAAAATGAAAATCTTTCCATAAATTATAAATATATTGTACCAAAATGAAATGATACACCAATACTAATATTCATGTATAATATTCAAATAACAAATTAACTGCAGGTCTATTAGAACTTAGTTTATGATTTTTTGACATGATTTATATATTTGTTAGGGAAAATGGAAACTAATAATCCAACCTTTTAGCGGTCTTCTTACAATAGTCCCACCTTTTGATTATTCATGAATAATCCAACCTTTGCACCTCATCTTCATTCACTGGTCCCTGACCGGTTGATGACCTGCTATTCCAAGTTATTTTCTTATCTTTGCAAAATATTATCTTTGTGAAAGGTGAGATTTATGGTATAATGGTTTGCAAAGATAAGAAAATAACTTGGAATAGTAGGTCATCAACCGGTCAGGGACCAGTGAATGAAGATGATGTGCAAAGGTTGGATTATTCATGAATAATCAAAAGGTGGGACTATTGTAAGAAGACCGCTAAAAGGTTGGATTATTAGTTTCCATTTTCCCTATTTGTTAATAATTAAGTATTAATTAATAAATTTCACTAGTGGTTCGGCTTTTATATCAAGTAAGTATTACTTACTATTCCATATAATATTAATTGATGACAAAAATATTAGTATTATTTGGTAACTAGTCTTTCACAAATTTATTTGGAGGGTGGCAAAAAATTTATAGTAATAGTACCTAAGAAAAATTAAAAAAATGGGAGGGGCCATGGCCCCCTTACCTTCACAAGTAGCTCCGCCCTTGAATGAGACCATACTGAGCAACATATCTTACTTTGTAAAAAGCCAGACCTTCAGGGTATGCTTAGATTCCGGAAACTCCTAGGGAAGGGAAAATAACTTTTGAGGAAAATTTATAATCTTGTGTTTAATTTTGCCTTGGATAATGCAGAGAGGGAGGTGAACTATGATTAATGTTTTTAGAAACTTTACATATGTACCCTTATTAAATAATGTAAACTTTGTTTGAAGCTTTGAACTTCGCCCTCATTAATCAGAGAGAACAAAAAAGGGACATAAAACAGACCTTCAGTAGGACAAACAATATTAACCTTAGGGGATATTGGGTGGTGATGGTGCTTGGCGAGTTATGTTTGAGAATTTGAATCAACATGTTTCTTGTCAGCTCCCTCAGATATAAATATGCATGAAAGTGTATTACACTTGAGGCAAATGAGAAGTATAAAAGGGCAGCAGGTGCACATTGGCATCCCAAGAGTGTATAGGGGGCAAGCCTTGTCATTTTGACAAGAGGCCGCTAACAAGACTTGAACTCGTTACAAAAGCAATATCTCTAGGATAATTTGAAACCATTATTTTCTGAAAAATGCTTCCTTGTTTTATACTGTGACGGATTATTGTTCACAAGAGTTCAGAATCCCAAAGCTAAAATGTTCTTGTTGTTGGTCTCCATTTGTTTCTTTAATATGCTTCCATATGTAATCATAGCGACCAATGTTGACGTGGAAGTGGGGCACATAGTCCAACATTTATTGTAATTTTAACATAGTAAAGCATTGAAAATGATTCCGATTTGCAGCTCTCGGAGGATATGGTCGTGGTTTATATATTGAAAAGTGGGTGCCATTTGTGAAGGTTAGTATGTGCTATGTACCATTAAATTTAAGCATACACTGAAACACTTCGAAACATTATGCTACATATTTAACATCAATAACATCAATATTGGTTAGCCTATAGATTAGTAATGCAGTAATGCTCTATGGAAGTTTCTGGTGTCATAATGGATGACAACTCTTTACTATTGGACTGAATGATTTCGTTCAGTTCTCAAATTTTTGTTTTATGTTCTCTGAGTAAAATTTTAGTAAGTCGTGGTTGTACACTTGTACCTACAAAATCCTTAACCATTTGTTTAGCTCAAAAAAAAAAGGGAGGGGAAGAGGTTTGAAGAATTATAAAAATGTTGTGTTTGGCTAATGGAGGAATGAGGATGAATTAGCATCATCATCATCATTACCCCAGTGCTGCAAAGGCTCCCATCTACGATGAGGTAAGGGGGGGGGGGTCGGATGTACGCAGTCTTACCCCTGTACTAATTCAATGAGGATGAATTAGCATTTTAGAAAAATGTTATATTTGATATAATTAACCATGTTATATAATATTGCACTCCCTCCACCCTGCAATATAGTTCTTGTTTGGGTTCAATATGTTTATTAAGTAAGTGGTTGAAAAGGAAAACATACTTGTTGAGATGTAGATAGAATTTAGTGAAGTGATTAGGACCACATATTTATTTCATTAAAAGGAAGCATTATGATTATTTTGTGGCAGTCTAAGACGGATAACAAAAAGTTTATTTTGAGGCAGAGCAAGTATCTCGCAGCTTGTGTATAATATGTTTAGTTACAACAATTTATATCAAACATGATATATTGATATTTACTTAAGGTACCAATTCATCATCCGTGAATACAAAACATAATAATTTCAATGAGGGACATGTGTATTATTTGTGGGTGGTAGAAATGGATGAGCTATGGGCTCCTAAATTGAGGGAGTGAGACATGAGGAGTGTGTAGGACTTCGTAGCTTATCTATTTTCTCCATTCCCTCCATTCCCCCAACCAAGCACACATCATTCCTACACCCTCCCTTCCAAACCCCCAACCAAACACACATTTGCCTCTCTCGCTGTATAAAAATAGCACACAAGTGTCGTTTCTTGATTATTGTTTTTGCAAATCTTACAGTACGTTCAAAGTTTAGGTGTATGGAAGAGTTCTGTCATATTGTTTTACATTGGAAGGAGACTTTTTTAATGATTGATACTGTCTAATTTCAGGAGCTATCTGTCATTGTTGCAAGAGGAAAGGACAAGTCTATCCTTCCCTATCCTGTGGTCGAAACAAAACATAGGCAATATATGCTAATTCACTGCTCATTCTTTTCATAGATAAGCATTGAGTTATTAATTGGAACCCATTTATGTTTCCTTGTGCCTTATGAATTTTCTGCTGACAGGGACAATATTTGTCACATCGTGAAATCACCTGCTAATGTGTCATGGAAAGTTATGAACCTTGCTAAAGATGTGGCATGCAAAGTTGTTAGTTCATTAGAAGGCGCTGGTGTTTTTGCTATAGAGCTGTTTTTGACTGACGATGATCAGGTTGCCTAGATTGGCTATTGTGTTTATCGTTACTGCTATTTCAGTATATCCTCCTGAAAAATCAGTCCTAATTTGAATAATCTTTTTTCCCCCAGAAAGTCATTTTTGAACAATCCAAGCTACTTTTCATTATACGTATGCATTTTTTTTTATTAAAAAGGTGTCCCAAACAAGTCAAGTATGTTAAATTCAGCTACACCATCAAATAAATTTAAAAGTATAGCTAGATATAATGATTTTCTGTAGCTGTACCTAACTAAAATTTAAAAACTGTACTGGATGCAACATGACCCTTTCTTTCAGACTGAAGGATTTTTTAACATTTTAAAGCAATTGTTTTACAGTTGTACTAACTTGTCATTAGCTATCTCATCATATCAAACCATGACAACCCTTTATATATATGTTTGTGCCTTCAGATTTTACTTAATGAAGTTGCTCCAAGACCTCATAATAGTGGACACCATACTATTGAGGCTTGCTTTACTTCACAATTTGAGCAGCATTTACGATCTGTGGTTGGCCTTCCACTTGGTGATCCATCAATGAAAACATCTGCTGCCATCATGTACAATATACTAGGTGAAGATGAGGTTAGCTGCATTTAATTTCTTTTTCGGCATTTTTATTAATGCTTAATGGGAAATCAATGTGATTTTTTTTAAAAATAAATCAATGTGATTTCTAATCACGGATGTTCAAAACTAGTGTATTTTCATCATTTTCATTTACCCCAGTGCCGCAAAGGCTCTTACCTACAGTGGGGTAGGGGGGGGGGGGGTCAGATGTACGCAGTCTTACCCATGTACTAAAGCACAAAGACTGTTTCCGGATGACCCATAGTGAAAATCGCGTCCAAAATTGCATGGACTGACTGCTGCTTGATAACAAAGAAGCGCAGACAGTTTAGTGAGCCATTTTGCTTCAAAACTAATGTATTGTAAAAAAAAATTATGTATTGTAACACAAAAAGATATTTGTGTTTCTTGCCACATCTTAATAAAAGGAGAGAATTCCCCAAATAGGAGTAAAACATAGGCAAAATGCAAAAATAGGAGTACCATGTTTTGAATAGGAGTAACTTTAGTGTTTGGACAAGTATATCCCTACCCAAGCCCCAAGCCCCAACAACTTTCATTAATAATTAAAACATAAAAGAAATAAGATTAATTAATTTATAATAAAATTGTAAAAAAACAAAAAACACAAAAAAATACATCAAATAAAATATACTCCATATTAAATAAAATAAAAAATTATTAAAATAAAAAAAATAAAAAATAAAAAACTAAAAAATGCCGACATTTTCCCGAAATGCCATCATGATGGCAGCTTTTGAGAAAATTTGGCATTATCTTCAAAGAAAATGGCAGTTTTTACATAAAATGGCATTTTTTTTGCCGATCGGAGGTGACATTGCTGGGTGATGACCGAGGCTGCGGGAAAGGCCTGCATAATTTATATATATATATATATTTTTTAAATGCAGTTTATCTATTTTGTTATATATTTTTAAAGTTTTTAATTTTTTTTAAAATAATTTTTTTAATTTTTAATATTTTAATATTGTTGGGATGAACTTAGATTATTTTTAAAATTAAAAGGCCTGCATAAAGGTATCATTTCCAGTGAATGAACTTAGATTTTTTTTTTAATAGGATCACATAAGTCATATTTTAGAATTAACTAGGTTAGGGATATTAAGGGTATAAAATTAATGTTTACTTCTATTGAAGGAAGCTTTAAGTTTTACTCCTATTTGTGCAATTATGTTTATGTTTACTCCTATATTGGGCAATTTCTCTAATAAAAGTCTAGATGAATATGTTATGATAGCTGAAAGGCTAAAGAGTAGATGAAAGGGGAAGATGAAGTGCGGGTAGATGGAGATGAAATTCAAGATGAATTGAGTACCTATGCTTGGTGTTATGAGACCGATGAAAAATATAAAATGATTGAAAAGGTATAAGGTATGATAGTAAAAACAACGGCATCAAATGAAAAGCTAATCAAAGTAGCTCTTTGACCAAACAAAAAATAGTTTTTTTAGTAAATGATACATGAAATTACAACCTTTCATCTATATTTTGGCTTATCATGTGTATTCACTATGGAGACGAATAAAAATGATGGTAGTTTACAAGGCTAAACTTGTATGGCCATCTTTGTAGTGTTGATAATTTTTAGTGAAGAAGTGGCACAACTTAATGAAAATGTCCAGGCGTCCAGCTATCTTCTTTTGGATTATATCTTGTGGAAAAAAGCAGACTAAAAAATAATGCAAGCTTTTGTTTATCTTTCTTTTATTATCTGTTTGGAATGAACAAATTAGTGTTTCTAAAACCTTGAATTTGCAATCTAGGGAGAACCAGGCCTTGCTCTTGCTCATCAGCTTATTGGAAGGGCATTAGGAATTCCTGGAGCTTCTATTCATTGGTATGACAAACCAGGTAGGTTGAGCTGATATTTTCTACTTTTCCTCCCTAAATGACATTCATATTATTTAACCATTTTTTTAACGGGAAATTGAACTGAATGCTTCTCATGACTGTAGAAATGCGAAAACAAAGAAAGATGGGTCACATAACGTTTGTGGGACCCTCAATGGGCATCGTGGAAGCAAGACTAAGATCTGCGCTCGGACAAAATGTCATGGATGGCCCGGGCCCGTCTTCTGGTCAGTTATTCTAGTTATCTTGCACCTTCTGCTCTACCAATCCTTGAATTTAGCTCTCTTGTTAGTCAACCCTCTAGTAGGCTTTACTTATATGGCTACTCAAAAGACTGCCAAAAAAAACCACCAAAGCAGCGACTGACCAAAACCGACAAAAGGTGAACAAAAATGATCAAGTCATCAATCTGAAATCAAACACAACTTACATGAGCTATTCGGTTTAGTTTAACCTGTCAAACTGAAAATGACCTGAACTGAACCGATGAACACCCTTATTCTTATTTCTATCTATTTGATAACAACTTACTAATATACTTGATTATGCAGTTGCACCACGTGTCGGAATCATAATGGGGTCTGATTCAGATCTTCCTGTTATGAAGGAGGCTGCAAAGATACTGAAAGATTTTGATGTCCCCACAGAGGTGATCCTTCCATCAAACCATTACCTTGCATTATTTTAATTTCACCTCTCTGGACAACAATCATCATATGTTCGAATGTCCAGAGTAAAAATTCATGAATTGTTGCAGGTAAGAATAGTGTCGGCACATAGGACTCCTGAGATGATGTATTCTTATGCCCTGTCTGCAATAGAACGTGGCATTCATGTAATAATTGCTGGTGCTGGGGGTGCGGCCCACTTGCCTGGTCAGTGTACTCATCCAGTAATACTTTAACAAATTGCTAATTGCTGTGGTAATATAAGCAAGTTTTGTTCACCAACAGTAAGACATGCATTGAGCTGGTTTTTGGATTGACCCCAGGCATGGTTGCTGCACTGACTCCATTACCAGTCATCGGAGTTCCAGTACGAGCCTCTGCTCTAGATGGAATGGACTCTCTATTGTCCATCGTTCAGGTGCTAACTTTTAAAGTTAAATTTGATCTCTCAGTTCTAAGATGTGAAGTAGAAATTGCACGTGGAATGGGAAGTTTGTTCTTCAACTTATAAGATGTCCATTTATTCTTTTTCATCCTTTGCATTTTCCAAATATTTCTCACTTCAAGTAAACTACTACTTCTGTCCCAAAAAATATTACTGTTTGGTTTCCAAAATAAAGCAAACGTTTTTGTCTTACATCATGATAAATGTTGAATAAAAACATACTATGTGATTAAGAAAGGCCTAGTGTTGACATCTCGAGTTCTCGACCATAGGCAATAAAAGCCCAGGATTGTTTCCGGGCTTCTGGCTACGTAATTCCTCGATTTACATCATGCACCAACTACTAATTCTCAAGGTCAAGGGTGGTGGAAGCCTCGGGTTTGCAGGTCACACATTTTAAAAGAATGAGATTATCTAGCCAAATGTCTTTATTCTGCATAACTTCCAGTATAGTCGCATTTAGTATTATATGCACTATGCAGGTAATGTAGTTCCTTGGGGAAGATTTGAAACTTTTGAAAACAAAAGGAGGATCTTCAAGTCATGATTGTCTTTTTATGCAGATGCCAAGAGGTGTTCCAGTTGCAACCGTTGCTATAAACAACGCAACAAATGCCGGTCTGCTAGCAGTGAGATTATTAGGGATCAGTGACATGAAACTGCAAGCAAGGTCAGCCTCCTTCTGTCCTTTCCAAAGCCCTGCTGCTCCATTCTTTTTCTCTCCAGAAAATATGAACTTTTAGGCTATTTGTGAACCCATAAAATAGCAGGGAAAAGGAAGAAATATAAAAATTCCTAGGAAAATGATTTTTAAGGTTTTATTTTATCTTGGAAAATGTCAAGGTAACTCAAATTTGATCCTAACTTAGATTTTTCATTTATTTAAATTTTTGGCTTAACAACATCCAAGCCTTGGTCCCAAAAGAGTTTGGGATCAGCGAACATGAATCGACATAGGAAATCGGAGTTAAAAAAGATAAAAAAGTTAAAAAGATAACTGATAAGAGAAGATAAAAACAGATAAAAAGATAAGATAAAGGTGAAATAAAAATGATAACATAAAAAAGAAAAAATTCGAGCGTAATTTATTTTCCCTCGCATTTTCTTTCACAACAAACTTGCCCTGACTTTCTTTCCCTAGCTGACCCTTAAGAGTGTGCAGGTTTCACTGGAGAGTATTTAAATACAATACTTCTCCCCTATTGAAAATGAAAGGGGATGTCATGTGTTTGGTGGGCTAAGTAGGGTACAGATTCCCTTTATGTAACCCAGAAAAAGTGCTACTTTGTACTCTATATTGCAAAAATATAAAATCCATTAGCAACATAATTTCTGACTTGAGTGCTCTCACATTGTAGAATGTCTCAATATCTAAAAGACCAACAAGATGAGGTCTTGGTTAAAGCAGAGAGGCTAGAAAAAGGTGGCTGGGAAGAGTACTTGAATTCTTAGCAGGCAGGTTACTGGTTTTGCTGGAACTTGAAGCGTTTGCAGGGAAGCCCAACGCCCCAAAGCACTTTCCTGCGTTTCCTTCATGAAGTCCCCCTTTTTGTAGTTTAGATTTTACGGCCTTAACTTGTTAAATGCTTGTACTTTTACTCTTAGTGCTCGTCTGTTAGCTCGATTTAAATGAAAAACATCCTTCTCAACTGTAATCAGCCAGATCTTTTTATTTTTGTATTTTATTTTTTGTAGACGCAAGCATCAATCGTATTTTCTATTTAATATCAACTCAGTGCTTGGTTTGTACTTTGCAAGACCTTCACCCCATTTGAGCTATGCTTCTCCGAACCTATAAAATGCTGATGATGAATCAGCTTTAGCCCATTTCTTGCCAACTTATTGCATCAAAGTTGTGTTTTTTGATGTGTATTTATAGTGCTTTAAAGAGGAAGCGGTTCAGCTCAGTTAGGGGAGGACCTGATTCCGGTCTTGGTCCTAGTCCTTCGTAGAATAGTAGGCGAAGTCTAGGTCTGAGCTAGGGATGGACTGGGCCAGGCCGAACCGGCCCGGAACCGGACCGGCCCCGGTTCATTTTTTTTTTTTTGGTTTTTTCAATTTTTTTTCTTTTCCTAGGGTAGGGCTGGGTGTTTTAGGGAGGTTTGGGGTGTGGGGGTGAGGGGGGGGGGGGTAGGGAGATAACAAGAAAGTAAAAAAAAAAAAAAAAACATTGAACCGGGCCCGGCCCGGCCCGGCCCGGTTAGGCCCGGACCCGGTATCAACCCGGGCCGGTTCCGGGCCCATGTAACCCGAAAAAAAGCCCGCCCGGGCCCGGCCCGGAACCGGAACCGGACCGGCCCGGGTCCATCCCTAGTCTGAGCTGGTCCCTGTCCTGGTCCGGACCCAATCTGATTTTATCCTCCCCCCATTTTCCAGCAATTCCAAGCCAAAAAAATTGGCCAGTTCGGTCTGGGAACTGCCTTGTTTGGTCTCCAAATGGGTGAACCATGATTGGGCCTGCCGGTTACCTGGTCAGGTACCCGGTCTTGAACTAATACCGAATTTTCGGACCCAGTTCGGTTCCACACAGACCGGACTTGATTTTGGACTGGGTTGGACTGTTAGGCAAGTCCAATCCTACGCTCAGCTGGTCGCTGACTCATTGTTCCATACGGAAGACCTTGGGTTCGAAACTTCATGGAGAGAGTTTCAGCCATTTTACCCTATGCTCTCCCCCAACCCCTTGGGCAGTTGGGCTAAAGAAAGTAAAAAAAATTGGCGTGCCTTAAAAAGACGTCTTCAAAGACAATTATATTTACAAGCAAGCCATCATTATATATCTAATGTCATTTAACCTAACTATAAAGTATAAACACAAGTCCACCTTAGATAGTTAGATTTACATTGGTCTTCATCTCTTTTGGAGTTCTGTTGTGCCAGAAACAATCTTAATTCGAATATTGATCCAGAAGACTAGGACCAGCCTGTTACGGAAAGGAAGGCACGTAAGATATATACTCAGCACGGGGATTGCCAAATAAGAAACTTCTAGTTACAACTGTTAGTCTATTAGTAGTTAATAGATACGATTAATACTTGTATTTGTTTGTACAGATTGTATATATAGAAAGCCTAGCAAATACGAATTGGCAGCTTGTGATGGCAAAATATATGATACAGCCGGCTGTACCATGCTCATGGTACATCCGGCATTTTTGTAATTAATTCCAAGTTTTTTACTTTAGTTAAGCTGCTGCCTCGTCTCATTTTTTCCGGCCGGCATCATCTCTGTTTTTCTGAAAAGTGTCCGTCTCTTCGTTTTATTCCTTTTCTTGTTTGGTTTTTTTGTGCGTTGCTTTACTTGCGGTTTCTTATCCTCCGTTTTATTTTCTTTATTATTGTTATTTGACAAGCTTTTTGCTTTGTATTTTTATTCAATTAATATGAATGTATAATGTAAAATACTATTTGATTTTGGAGTTTATTTATCTCCTTTTTTCAATCAATGTTCTAACATACGTTTTTTTTTTAAATTTGTGCATTATAAAATATTTGAGGAATTAATTTTTTATATTTCTATTTCTAATTTAAGATGAATATTAATCAGCTTATTAAATATTGTGTGTTAAATACTAACACGAGTTTTGTGTTATAATAAAATGAGTACCGTGTAAAATAAATGTGCATGAATAAGTATTGCAAAAACAACAAGATTATATTTATGATTCAAGAACAAAAGACTATATATTATTTTTAATATAACATTTCTTATTTCTCGTTTTGTTATATCTAATCATAGTTTATTAGATTGTTAATAACGAATCTACTAGATGTACATATTATAGAAAAGGGTTTATGTTATATTCGAATGAGTATAAAAATTAAAAGAAATGAGCATACACAAATGAATATTTGAACACATTAAAGAATTCAAATGAGCTTTTGAAAATTTTTATACTCATTTTGTAAGTTATGTGGGTTCGTATTGGTTTTATGTTCACTTTAAAATGTCATATCAATGCATATTTCAATAGTATCATAATACATTAGATTTGCATGAGATCCGAATTGATTATAAACACTAGAGTAGAGATCATGATACTCAATTGCATGTTTCCAATATTCAATAGAGGATGTTTAATGCTCAATGAAAAATGTTCTAATGCTCAACTAACAAAGTTTATTATTTTCATATTAATGCTTATTTTGTAAGCTACATATGTTCAATCGGCACTGATGTTATGCTCATTTCAAAATGTCACAACAATGCATATTTCAAAAGTATCATATTATATTACATTTGATTCATATATTGAACTTCATAGGAATTGATTGTAGATATAATTAATAAGTTTCTATAAAATAAAAAAAGTGATGAATTAGAAGATACGAAACAGAGATTAAGATGCTCAACATTAGACTCCTAATAATCAACATAATAGGTCTAGTGCTAATTAAAACTCCTAATAATCAACAGAATAGGTCTAGTGCTAATTAAAAGTTCATTAATGCTCATTTAACATAAACTGTTATTTTCATCTCAATATAAGAGTTTGATGCTCAATGAAAATGTCATAAAGTCCAACTAACAAACCTTACGCTTTTTCATATTTATGCGCATTTTGATAGTTACATATGCTCATTTGATATTGATATTATGCTCATTTTAAAAATGTTATATCAATGCTTTTTTCAAAAGTACTATACTACATTTAATTCGCATATTGAAGTTCATAGAAAAATGATTATAGATATAATTTAATAAATTTTTATAAAATAAAAAATAAGAAAAAAGAATGTAAATTAGAAAATATGAAGTTTAGATCGCAATACTCATTGTTAGACTCCTAATGCTCAATAGAATATAATGCATGCTCATTAAACCTATCATAACGTTTTAATATGAACACTGTTATATTGCATTTTAAAAGAAAGTAAATCACAATATATAAAGTTGATATCACAATACTCTTTATTCTATTCTTAATGCTCAGTAGAATACTTATGATGTTCATTAAGAGTGTATTAATGCTCATATAACAAAAACCACGATTTTCACTGAAATTACGAAAATGCTACCGTTTTTTAGTTGTGATATCAGCTTTCTTGTAATAACACAGTACTCATCATTAGAAGATCAATATTCATTAAAATTGTGTTATTGCTCATTAACAGTACACTAATGCTCATTTAGTAGAAACCACGATTTTCACATTAATTACAAAAGTGCCACCGAATTATTTTGTTATTTTTCTCCTGAACCTGTTACTGGGCCGGCTGTACGGTGCTCACCGTACAGCCGGATGTATGATATACATACTCGCTTGTGATGAATTTCTCTGTAATCTGTCTTCATCTCAATTCTCAATAAAGAAGATGACTGTTCGAATTCTATTCTTGATTCCTTAGAATTCCTGCAGTTATTTGATATAATTTCTCGATTCATTCTTGGATACCACGGCCGGACTTGATTCTTCTGAGTTTCCCCTATTAATGGATCCCTATTAATAATAAGATTGTTTTTAGTAAATAAAAATTACATATTTAGAAAAATGTACATTAAACGTTTATAAAGTTGCAAAAAAAAACTCAAATTCGATAAAAGTTAGATATATAAAGTAAAAGACTGGGGAATAGTGGACGAGAACTTTTATGGTATGGAGGCAATAACTTTTTTCTGTAAAAAATAAACTATGATAAACCTTTCTTGAATAAGTATTCAAATAAAACTACGAGTTCGTGTGGTAATACCAAAATCAGTTGAATCGGTTGATTCTGCCGAAATTTATGTTCTAGTTGAAGTGGTTGGATTGGCTGATTATGCTTATTCATGAAAAGATAAATTATATTTTATTATTCAAATAAAAAATAATATATATGAAAAATAACTAAAATGACCATCTACCGTAACTTCAACCAATACCGCCAGCAAAGTAACTAAAACCTTACTTTTTCTTATGACGTAGTATTACACAATTCAGCTCGCAAAATTAAAAGTTATGTGTTTGATAAAAAATTAGCTTTTATGTCTTGCAACACACGGGTGAAAAATCTAGTTATTCTCATAAACAAGCCAAGCTATTAACTCACAAACCCATTGAATCTTGAATACTATTTTTTAGATTCTTGATTGAAGTGGTTGCTTTTGATCTTGAATATATGCCAGCCATACCCGGTCGCTCGCCAACTCACTCTCCCTTATGGGAAGCGGTCCAGCTCAGCTGGTTTCTGACTCACTCTCCCTTATGGGTGGTCTCGGGTTCGAAACTCAATGGTGTGAGTTTCGACCCAATTTAGTCCAGGCCCCCCAGCCCCTCCCCCAGACACCCTCTGGAGTAAAAAAAAAACCCGGCATGTATTGTTTTTAGTACACAATTTATATATTTTTTAAAGCAAAATGTCAAACTATATTAAATTATTAATGTAAACAAACATTGTAGTTACAATTAGCCAAAAGCTCAAAACTCCACCAACACCCTTTCAAAAGACTCCAACTAGATTGAAGAATTACCCTACGATCAGACTCTGAGACGGGCACCTCCAAGGAAGCAGCGCGAATCGCTGACCACCTGGTGGACAACATAGAGTTCATTTTCACCCTTAAGGTCATCGTACTCTTTCTAACTTCAGAAATCTCAAAATACGTGAAAGGAATTCTCAATCCCCGATCAGATATAGAAAAATTCACCCAAAAAAGAGTGAAACTTTTCGCTGACCACCAAGCGGGAGCTTTGAAACATATAATAGGACCTCAAATATCTCAAGAACATCGCAAACACAATCAAAACAAAACCAACGCAAAAGGTCTAAATAAATAAAAATAACTCTTGAAATAATAATAAAGCAAGAAATCACATGTGGCCTAATCCAGCCTTGAAGCGTCATCTTCCACACGCTAGCCACGTGGCCACTCCAAGACGGCGGTTTCGGAGGGGGACGGACCATCACAACTTCATCTTCCTTGTTCTTCTCATCATCTAACCCCATGATTATTAAATTCAAATCCTTAGCCCATGAGTAGAACCGCCACTCCTGCTCTTGCATTGTACAATCATTTGTCATCCCTTCCGCCTCGCTCCAGTCGAAATATGCCAGTTAAAGAAATCCGGGCTGACAAATTTCTGTCATTCTAAAAAACTCCTCACAGATTATCCGGTGGCACAATCTAACCCCTACAAAGTGAAGGAGCCGTCCGCTGTTTTGTTTAGAACGCAATTAATATAAGACCTCATTTTTGGATTAATTATAAAACCCAACCTTGTTTTGTTAATATATACCGTAAACCGCTTGTTTATTAAATAATTTTTACTAAAAGGTACAATAACATTTGATTGCATATGAAGCTAAATAAGTTATAGCAAGAAATACAATAATTGAGATACACAAAATTGAATACTAAACTTGGGATAGAAAAAAATGAATACAATTATTGGGATAGAACAGTCACGAATACAAAAATGTGATAATCTTGTGCTTGTCAGATAGAAAAGTCATTACCACCGTTGTTAAAATCGTATTTGTGAATCGAATCAGCATAGGCTTTTAGAAATTCAATCGTTAAATTGAATCGTAAATCGTAAGATTTTACAAAACACATAATAATTGGAAAATAAATAAATACTTCGAATCAAAATAAACAACAAGTTATTAATAGTAAGTCACGTCACTACTTAAAACAACACATATGAGATCAAAAACAAAAATTTTAAAGTATTTTTATAATGCTCATGGAGTGAATGATAAACATTAAACATATCTCAAACACAAAAATAGTTTAGGGTTTAGGGTTTAACCATTTATTTCACCACGTTCACAAATATTCATCTCTACTAAAATATCACTACAAGATGATGATGATGATGATAAAATCAGTTAAAATGTGAACTATATTTAAAAATATAATAAAATCTTATTATTCTTAGCAAATAAAAAAAATAAGTCAATGAATTAAAAGGTGGTAATACTTGTAAGCGTCAGATCATCCCCGTCAACGGCCTCCTCCCCTGAATCATAGTTCTCGGGTCGAGGTTCAACGGTCTCTTCCTGAACGACCTCACATTGGACAGCATACCGGGGCAATACTCCCCACCACATCTTCTAGAGGAACAATGGCTCCATTCACCCCATCAACAACAATCGGTCTGGTTGTAGATGAGGAACCGGAACTACCAGAAGTACTCGTCTCCCATTAGGAGTGGGATCCCGAACCAGAGCCCGAAGAAGAACCAGAATCCAAGGAGATCTCCATAGAACCCACCATCGGAGAGCCCAAATGAAAACAACGAAAGTTTGGGAAAAGAGGTACCGAAAATTGAAAATTACCTTAAACGCTTGAGGAAGGACAAGCTGAAGATCGAAGAATACAAATGGCAGAGCAGCGGACACTTGAGAGAAAGAGATGGAAAAGTTTGGAAACCCTAAACTGTTCGAGGAATCTGATATTTAAGAGAAAAGCACCGCTTTAGCAAACAAATGAAGACGCGACGCGTGGCGAGGAGCGTATCTATGGACACGTGTCGCACGGAGGTCAACATGCGCGTAATGATTACTTTCCGCATGTGAAGTTGTACCGTTCCACCGTCAAACAGTAACTGTCACATCAGGAGTGCAACGCGCCCTAACTCGGTGGATTTTTTTTACTTCCTTATGTCCCGCGCCCGCTCGGAACATCAAAAGTGAGGGACTTGTGTTGGGTTAATGACCCAACCAGGGATCGGCCCACTATTCCCTTAACGAAGATCATCAAGGCCCCACAAGAGGAAGGCCCAAGACGCTCGTCTTCAGACTATAGCTCACAAGGGGCAGTTAACCACGATGGACCAAGTATCACAAGACGTTCGTCTGAGTCAACATGACGATCGGCCCCCAGTGAGAGTCCACCAGAATGCCAAGTGACAGCATGGTGCCTATAATTAGAGGACTTGCAGAAGACACACAGAGTCTAGCCCTTGCACCACCAAGGTGAAGGGCCCGAGATCCTGAAGACGCTCGTCCACAGACCTTGACGGGAAACCAAGATATTGGCGGGAGGCGCATTTAATGCAGAAGATATGGTGGTTGGAGACTGGCCATCCACAGCCCTCCACCTCAGCGAATCTACCTACCCCTTGGTTGTATAAATAGTACTCCCTCCGTCCCGCTAAGATTGTCCTATTTTACCTTTTCGGGAAGTCCCACTAAGATTGTCCCATACCAAATTTGGTAAAGTTTGTGTGGCTCTACATCATTCTTACTTTATTTTTATTTTTTGAATTCAATATCAACCACATAAACTCACTTTTCTTAATAATCGTGCCACCTTCTTCCGTCCCAATGTTAGTGGGACGGAGGTAGTAGCATTTATTTCATTGTAAATGGTTGACAACTTATTCTCCCTAGCATTTTAGCAATTATCTTAGCTCTTCATATTAAGATAGACGAACGGCCTCCGCCCATGTAGTTGAAGTGTGTTGTATACAACCCACTTGCTATAGATATCTTGACCCATCTTACTTGTTTGCTTCTCTTAATCACTAAAGTATCCATTTGAAGCCCAAGGGAACACGTTGAGCCCTCGGGTTGAAGGAATAAACCTCAACAAATCAAATAAAGAAATTATATATATGAAAAAAAAAACTAAAATGAGCCTCTACCGTAACTTCAATCAATACTGCCAGAAAAGTAACTTCGATCTTGAATATATGCAATACCCTGTTTTATTTTCAGAACGAAATTAATATAAAATCTTGTTTTTGGATTAATTAAAACCCAACCCTGTTTTGTTACCGTACATGTTTTCCGACCGATGGCGGAACAGATTGCGATTAGAGCACCGATCGATCTTATAGGATGATCGATTGTAAGAAGCTTGAGCTTGTAGGATGCATTGATATATAAAACACTTGTTTATTAAATAATTTTTACTAAAAGGTACAATAACATTTGATTGCATATGAAGCTAGATAAATTATAGCAAGAAATACATAATTGAGACACACAAAATTGAATACTAAATTTGGGATAGGAAAAAATGAATACAATTATTTGGATAGAATAGTCATGAATACAAAAATGTGATAATCTTGTGCCTGTCAGATAGAAAAGTCATAACCAACGTTTTTAAAATCGTATTTGTGAACCGGATCGGCATAGGCTCTTGAAAATTGAATCGTAAATCGTAACATCCTACAAAACATATACCAGTATTAATAATTGAAAAATAAATAAATATTAAAATAAACAACAAGTCAATACTCCCTCCGTCCCCTTTTAAATGTCCCGGAGGAGGGTGGCACGAGTTTTAAGAAAAGTGGGTTTGTGTGGTTGATATTAATTGATAAAGTAAGAATAAAGTAAGAATGATTTTGAGCCACACAAACTTTACCAAATAAGGTATGAGACATTTAAATAGGGACATCCTAATATGGTAAAACGAGACATTTAAAAGGGGACAGAGGGAGTAGTAATTAACATCAAACATGTATGAGATCAAAATATTTTTTATAATGCACATGAAACGAATGATAAACATTTAACATATCTAAAATACAAAAATATTTAAGGGTTTAAACATTTATTTCATCACGTTCACAAGTATTCATCTCTACTAAAATATCACTACAAAATGATGGCGATGATGATGATGAAATCAGTTAACATGTGAACTATGCTTAAAAATATAATAAAATCTTATTATTCATAGCAAATAAAAAATTAAATTAAATTAATGAATTAAAAGGGGGTAATACTTGTCAGCGAGGCGGAGCCATTCAAGTTAAATTAAAGGAGATGCCGGCGTTGCCTCCAACTTGACGTCGTCATCGCTGACTCGCCATTACTTGTTACCGCCGCCGACCGACTTGCAACAGGAGAGACGAAGCTCGGAAGGAGAAAGGTCCCGTTCGGCATGCACGTGTTGTCGTCGGCAGCCGCGTCTGTCCAATCCGGTTGCTGTCACCCGCTGAGTTTTCCACCCTGCCTAAAAAATTAAGATTTTTTGTAACTAGTATGCCAGATCGAATATAAAAATCTTATTATTATACTACGTACCGCCGTGCTTAAATAAGTGCAATGGTCAACGTTTCACATCTATTAATATACGGATTATGTAATTCTCTATTTTAAAAAGTTAAAAAAAATCTATTTTAAAACATTACAATGAGACAAATTCAACAATATTTTTCTTTCAAAAATATATTAATACATTAATAAATAAAACATAATCAAAATAAAACATTAATATGTTTTCCACAACCTTCCCCACAACCTGTTTTCCGTCCCAGGACGTGAGATTTGAGCCAACGGCATATGTTGTCGGCGGAATACATAGATAGGAGGTCCTGGTATCAAATGTAAAATCGAAGTCCCACATTAATATAAAAAATTAAAAAAATCTCAAAACTAAATACTTATTCACAAATCAGATGAATACTCGTTAAATAATGTTATACAAAAAGTGTAAAAATCACATGCTTAATACTTGATTTAAAGCAACACAGCTCATTCCTTATAATTAATGTAGTCCTCCGTATAATATTACATTATTGAAAATTTGGAGCCCCATAAAAACCGGCTATGTTCAATCGTATATTTGAGAGACGAGTATATGTTTTGATTGAAAATGGATTCAATTTTGAATTTTGTTATTGAGAGACGAGTATATGTTTTGATTGAAAATGGATTCAATTTTAAATTTTGTTATTGCATGCAATAGTATCCGCATTTGACGAAATGTGGCATTTCATTTGCTATAGACTTGGATATTATTAGTGCATCATGCAAGGCTTCTATTCCCATGCTTTTTTCTCATTCCTAACTTCTCTCGAGGTTTTATCTGCATCACTAATAGGGAATGAACTAGGTTTCAAGCTTTTCCTTGGAGGTATTACTCGAGCAATTTGATGTAGCTAGGAAACACTAGCACTGGCACATGTTTAAATAACTTAATTCAATTTTAGGACAAATATGGACTGGAGTGCAATATTTTTAAATCTGGGATTGAAATAAGACATCCTTAACTAAAGTAATACGTAGTAAAAAGCAATACAATCATTTACTAGGCTATTATATGTGATATACCTATACTACTATATAGGGAGTATTAAGTATATATACATATAGAAGTTGAAAATTGCTAGATTATTTGGGCATTATATATTGTAGTCACGTTTTTTATACTCATTTCTTACATTACTATTTACATGAGAACCAAACTACATATACGTAAGTTTGGAAGATTGGTCAACGGTCGTCTCCCGTTCGTAGTTTGGGTTCTCCGACTCAACACAAGACCAAAACACACACTTGGCCTAGCTAGCTAGTACAAAGTGAACAGCTAGGTATTTGATATAATCAAAATACATTAATAGTTAAAATGTGAACTATATTTATAAAATATAATAAAATCTTATGATTCCTAGCAAATAAAAAATTAAATTAAATTAATGACGTCGTCCTCGCTGACTCGCCGTTACTTGTCAGTGCGATGACCGACTTGTGACAGGAGAGATGAAGCTCGGAAGCTCGGAAGGAAAAAGGTCGAAGTTGCTGTTCAGCATGCAAATGTTGTTGTCGGCAGCCGCGTCTATCCAAGCCGGTTGCTGTCGAATATAGGAATTTTCTACAAAAATTAGGAATTTTTTGTAATTAGTATGTTAGGTCGAATATAAAAATCTATTACTATTATTATACCCTTTCCATTCTTAAATAAGTGCATTAGTCAACGTCTCATATTTGTCGAGGCAAAACTTTGACCATTAAAAAAATGAGACAAATTTATTAAAATAACTAAAAAAATGAGTTTAAAAATTTACAATCAGACAAATTTAACAATAATTTTCTTTTTCAAAAAAATATCAATACATTAATAATTAAAACACAATCAAAGTAGAACACATGCATAATGTAAAATTCAATATGTTGCACTTATTTAAGAACATATGTACTACTACATAAAATTTATTTATACACCTTTTCCCAAAATAATGTTAATTAAATAAATAATTCCCAAAATACTGCTGGGTTAGAAATAATTCCCAAAATATTGCTGGGTTAACCGTGGTTAAGAAAAGCCGCCACTTGAAGTGGCGGCTCTTCTCTTACAGTACAAAAGCCGCCACTTCAAGTGACGGCTCTTCTCTTACAGCACATTTTGTACATATATAAAACGCAATATGTTTCAAGATTTTTTTAACTATCTTCCCGATTGAGTTTGAGCTGAAATTTAGTATGAATAAACTAGACTTGATGAGGAACATGCTCAAAAAAATTCATCGAAAAATTTCACCAGGAAGACCCTCTGATGGTGTTGTCCGCACGGGGGTTCCGGTCAGGACGTCGTGACAGGAATGAGACATGTTTATGAAATTTGAGGGGATTCCGAGTCAAGTTTTTTGATAAAATTTGGTGATCATGTTTATCCTAAAGTGTAGGTTATGTCCACCGAATTTCAGATTAAAATTATATCAAGAAGTTAGTTAAATTATTTGTTTAGCAAGTGGAAGAGAAAGAATTGTTTGTTAAGGGCATAATGATGGCACCTTCTTAATAATCGTGCCACCTTCTTCCGTCCCAATGTTAGTGGGACGGAGGTAGTAGCATTAATTTCATTATAAATGGTTGACAACTTATTCTCCCTACCATTTTAGCAATTATCTTAGCTCTTCATATTAAGATAGACGAACGGCCTCCAGCCATGTAGTTGAAGTGTGTTGTATACGGACCCTTATTATCACTTAATAAGATACGACCCACTTGCTATAGATATCTTGACCCATCTTACTTGTTTGCTTCTCTTAATCACTAAAGTATCCATTTGAAGCCCAAGGGAACGTGTTGAGCCCTCGGGTTGAAGGAATAAACCTCAACAAATCAAATAAAGAATATATGCAATACCCTGTTTTATATGCAATACCCTGTTTTATTTTCAGAACGTAATTAATATAAAACCTTGTTTTTGGATTAATTACTCCATATAAAACCCAACCCTGTTTTGTTACCATACGTGTTTTCCGACCGATGGCGGAACAGATTGCGATTGGAGCACCGATCGATCTTATAGGATGATCGATTGTAAGAAGCTTGAGCTTGTAGGATGCATTGATACATAAAACGCTTGTTTATTAAATAATTTTTACTAAAAGGTACAATAACATTTGATTGCATATGAAGCTAAATAAATTATAGCAAGAAATACATAATTGAGACACACAAAATTGAATACTAAATTTGGGATAGGAAAAAATGAATACAATTATTTGGATAGAATAGTCGTGAATACAAAAATGCGATAATCTTGTGCCTGTCAGATAGAAAAGTCATAACCAACGTTTTTAAAATCGTATTTGTGAACCGGATCGGCATACGCTCATGAAAATTGAATCGTAAATCGTAACATCCTACAAAACATATATTAATAACTGGAAAATAAATAAATATTAAAATAAACAACAAGTCAATAGTAATTAACATCAAACATATATGAGATCAAAAACAAAATTTGCAAAGTATTTTTTATAATGCACATGAAGCGAATGATAAACATTTAACATATCTAAAACACAAAAATAGTTTAGGGTTTAAACATTTATTTCATCACGTTCACAAGTATTCATCTCTACTAAAATATCACTACAAAATGATGGTGGTGATGATGATGATGAGATCAGTTAAAATGTGAACTATGTTTAAAAATATAATAAAATCTTATTATTCATAGCAAATAAAAAATTAAATTAAATTAATGAATTAAAAGGGGGTAATACTTGTCAGCGAGGCGGAGCCATTCAAGTTAAATTAAAGGAGACGCCGGCGTTGCCTCCAACTTGACGTCGTCATTGCTGACTCGCCATTACTTGTTACCGCCGCCGACCGACTTGCAACAGGAGAGACAAAGCTCGGAAGGAGAAAGGTCCCATTCTGCATGCACGTGTTGTCGTCGGCAACCGCGTCTGTCCAATCCGGTTGCTGTCATCCGCTGAGTCTTCCACCCTGCCTAAAAAAATTAGGATTTTTTTGTAACTAGTATGCCAAATCGAATATAAAAATCTTGTTATGATACTACCGCCGTGCTTAAATAAGTGCAACAGTCAACGTTTCACATCCATTAATATACGAGTATGTAATTCTCTATTAGTACAAAGTTTTTCTTTTTGATGCCTCTATTAGTACAAAGTTAAAAAATCAATTTTAAAAATTTACAATGAGACAAATTTAACAATATTTTTTTTCAAAAATATATTAATACATTAATAAATAAAACATAATTAAAATAGAACATATGCATAACGTAAAATTCAATATGTTGCACTTATTTAAGAACATATGTACTACTGCATAAAATTTATTTATACATAAAATTTTGTCAAAGTAATAAAATTTTGGACAAATTAAAAAGAGCCCTTTTAAAAGATACTCGGTATTTTCTTTCAAAAAAAATAGATACTCCGTATTTTGAGTGGAGTAAGACTACCAGCGTCTACGACATACGATGGTCAAACTTGCCAGGTTGTTAGGCTGTTGCAAGTGTCGTCTCCCGCTATATATATATATATGATTCATACCCGTTACCATCTTCAAAACCCCATTCTCATTTCTGCAGAAACAAAACCCCATTCCCAGTTCTTGATTTGTCGCAGAAACAAAACCCCATTCCCAGTTCTTGATTTGTGACAGAAGCAAAACTCCATTATCATTTCTCGATTTGTTGCAGAAACAAAACTCCATTCTCATTTCTTGATCTGTCGCAGAAACAAAACCCAGACAGAATCTTGTTCCTGCGGATAAACCCAAGTTTCTTGATGTGGTCGGAGCTCACCCTCAATACTTCGTATGGAGTCCTGGTATATTAATTTAATAATCTTGATCGAATACCCTGTTCTAATTTGTATCTTTCTTGATGTCTGTGTTCTGAATGTGTTCTAATTCGCATGTTTCTTGATGGAATACCCTGTTCCAGTTTGCATCTTTCTGGATGTCTGTGTTCTGAAGGTGTTCTAATTGTCATGTTTTTTGATCGAATACCCTGTTTTAATTTGTTATCTTTCTGGATGTCTGTGTTCTGAAGGTGTTCTAATTGTCATGTTTCTTGATCGAATACCCTGTTTTAATTTGTTATCTTTCTGGATGTCTGTGTTCTGAAGGTGTTCTAATTGTCATGTTTCTTGATCGAATACCCTGTTTTAATTTGTTATCTTTCTGGATGTCCGTGTTCAGTATGTGTTGTACTTCAGATTTCTCTTGAATCTTGATCGAATACCATGTTTCTTGCTCCATAGCTTTCTTTCTTGAATGAAATTCTTCTTGCTGGTTCGGTCGTATGGCCATGGCAGAAAAAGCCATTCCTTTGCAAACCGATGCCCTGTTTTCTATATATGGATTTCTAGACTGCAGGATAGCTTGAATCAACGCTTTCTTGATTATTATATGATTTCCAGATTCCTTGATTTCGTGCTTACTAAATAATTTCTTGATTACTAAATGGTTTCTTGATTTCTAGTAAAAAAAATGGTTTCTTGATTTCCAGTAAAAAAAAAATGGGTTCTTGATTTCCAGTATAAAACAAAAAAAACGGTTTCTTGATTTCCAGTCAAAAGCAAACTCTTGATTTCTTGATTACTAAATGGTTTCTTGATTTGGTGATTCCTATATGATTTCTTGATCACTACTCAAGAAAGCGTTGCCATTTCGTGATCATTTTCTTGATATGATATCTTGATTACTACTGTATATGATTTCCTGGCAGTCAAACTTGCTTGCCACCCTCAGCTCTCATAGCAGATTGAAGGAAATTAAATGGCAACGCTTTCACCAGATATTCACCGTTTTCATGTTATACAAACCGTATGAACTCTGAAAATGACTAAAAACTAAATCGTTTTTGAGAACATGCAAGCGGCTGTATCAGCATGTAAAATAATTGGATTCGTTGTATCTTTGGAATCATATATGTATACATGTGTGTAGTGAGCTTTCAAACAATGTCAGGAATTATATATATGTTAGCATTCCCCCGTACAAACTCAACTTGCTCCATAGCTTTCTTTCCTGAAATTCTTCCTGATGGCTCGGTCATTGTGCAGCATTGAGGATATGGCCATGGCAGGAAGCCGCCATTCCTTTGCAAAGCTGGGCGTGGAAAGGAAGCTGCTCAAAATGTTTTCTTCAGGTCCATATCCATATATTAACTGATGCTCTGTTTTCTGTGTAACAAACCTGTCCTGTTTTCTTGATTACTACCCAACACTCTGCAGTAGCTGCTGCAACTCCAGGAAACAGATCATGTTGGCATGGCAGCATTGCAACAAATCAGGTATCTAATGTAGTATATTCCCTATAAATAACTATAATAAGGGAAGAAGTGCTCGTTATTAATTACAACAGCCCTTCTATTTTATAGTGTTTACCCTGTGTATGGATTAATAACGGCATTCCCTTATTAATGACATTAGCACAAAAATAATTGTTTTTTTCTTGAGAAACGTTTCTTTTAAAAGCATAGAGCTTTTCAATATATATGCCGAAAATATTACAAATAAGTCTTATCAAAACTCTTAAGAGATCATGTACAATAACCGATTCAATAAGCATATAAATCATAGTACCTCGATGTGAGTAGCATATGCTATCATCTGTTGCCCACGCATCTTAAAAAAAAATCTGCACAATTGATCATTCCAGATAATAAAATATATCCAAGCCATATCACTTGAAAAAACACAAGAAATAGATGAAATTATTAATTAATTAGATAAGAAGTCATTAAGTTTAATACGAAATTATAACCATAAATTGCAATAGTAAATCCAAAAGATTTAGAATATATATAATTCATATCACCGCTATAAATAAATGTGAACTCATTACTAATAAGTCTTGATACAAAGACAATAATACCCTTGGTGAATGTTAAGTTGCTTTAAGACGTAAATACAAGGAACTTCGTACCCAGTGTTACATCGAGGAAGACGAACTCGTATATAACGTTAATCTTATAAAGGAATGACGAAATCTCTAGCCTCAAAGTTACAATAATATAACCAATATGCATACATACAATTGTATTTACTAACGAACTTAAAATAATAAGATTACAATATTGTTACATGTTAGAGGAAGAAGCAAATAGAGATAATTTTGTCCTACAACTTTGCATGTCCCCAAATCCGAAACCGGAAACCCGAAACCCTAACCCCGAACCCCTAACCCCTAACCCCTAACCCCTGAACCCCAAACCCCAAACCCCAAACCCCGAACCCCGAACCCCGAACCCCGAACCTCGAACCCCGAACACCGAACCCCGAACCCCTAATCTCTAACCCCTAACCCCTAACCCCTAACCCCTAACCCTTAACCCTGAATCCCGAACCCCGAACCCCGAACCCCGAACCCCGAACCCCGAAACCTGAAACCCGAAACCTGAAACCCTAACCTCTAACCCCTAACCTCGAACCCCGAACCCGGAACCCGAACCCCAAACCCCTAACCCCTAACCCCGAACCTCGAACCCCGAACCCTGAACCCAAACCCCTAACCCCGAACCCCTAACCCCTAATCTCTAACCCCTAACACTGAATCCCGAACCCCGAACCTCGAACCCCGAAACCCGAAACCTGAAACCCTAGCCCTAACCCCTAACCTCGAACCCTGAACCCCGAACCCCGAACCCAGAAGCCGAACCCCGAACCTCGAACCCCGAAATCTGAACCCCGAACTCCAAAGCACAAACCCAAACCCTAAATCTGAAACCCGAAACCCGAAACCCGAAACCCTAACCCCGAACCCCCAACCCCGAACCCGAAACCCTAACCCCTAACCCCTAACCACGAACCCCGAAACCCCAACCACTAACCCCTAACCCCGAACCCAGAACCCCGAATCCCGAACCCCGAAACCCTAACGCCTAACCCCTAACCCCTAACTCTGAACCCCGAACCCCGAAATCCTAACCCCAAACCCCGAACCCCAAACCCCAAACCCCAAACCCCAAACCCCGAACCCCGAACCCCGAACCCCGAACCCCGAACCCGGAAGCCGGAACTCGAAACCCGAACCCCGAACCCCTAACCCCGAACCCCAAACCCCGAACCCCGAACGTCGAACCCCGAACCTCGAATCCCGAACCCCGAACTCCGAACCCTGAAACCCGAACCCGAACCCCGAAACCCGAAACCCTAACCTCTAACCCCGAACCCCTAACCCCGAAAACCGAACCCCGAACCCCGAACCCCTGACCCCTAACCCCTAACCCCGAACCCGAAACCCGAAACCTGAAACCCTAACCTCTAACCCCTAACCCCGAACCCGAAACCCTAAACCCTAACCCCAAACCTCGAAACCCGAAACCCCTAACCCCTAACCCCGAACCCCAAACCCCGAACCCCTAACCCCTAACCCCTAACCCCCGAACCCCAAACCCCGGAACCCTGAAACCCCAACCTCTAACCCCGAACCTGAAATCCGAAACCCTAAACTCTAACCCCGAACCCCGAAACCCGAAACCCGAAACCCCTAACCCCTAACCCCTAACCGCGAACCCCTAACCCCTAACCCCCAAACCCCGAACCCCGAACCCTGAACCAGAAACCCCAAACCCCTAACCCCTAATCCTTAACCCCAAACCCCGAATCCTGAACCCCGAACCCCCAACCCCTAACCCCTAACCCTTAACCCCTAACCCCTAACCCCTGAACCCCAAACCCCAAACCCAAACCCCAAACCCCAAACCCCGAACCCCGAACCCCGAACCCTGAACCCCGAACCCCGAACCCCGAACCCTGAACCCCTAACCCCTAACCCCTAATCTCTAACCCTTAACCCCTAACCCCTAACCCTGAATCCCGAACCTCGAACCCCGAACCCCAAAACCTGAAACCCTAACCCCTATGCCCTAACCCCGAACCCCAAAACCCAAACCCCAAACCCCTAACCCCTAACCCCGAACCCCGAACCCCGAAACCTGAACCCCGAACCCAAACCCCAAACCCCTAACCCCTAATCTCTAACCCCTAACC
>CAMAPF010000957.1:252500-255885 GCA_945859915.1 Cuscuta epithymum
CTAGGGTTAGGGTCTAGGGTCTAGGTCTAGGGTCTAGGGTCTAGGGTCTAGGGTCTAGGGTCTAGGGTCTAGGGTCTAGGGTCTAGGGTCTAGGGTCTAGGGGTCTAGGGTCTAGGGTCTAGGGTCTAGGGTCTAGGGTCTAGGGTCTAGGGTCTAGGGTCTAGGGTCTAGGGTCTAGGGTCTAGGGTCTAGGGTCTAGGGTCTAGGGTCTAGGGTCTAGGGTCTAGGGTCTAGGGTCTAGGGTCTAGGGTCTAGGGTCTAGGGTTCTAGGGTCTAGGGGTCTAGGGGTCTAGGGTCTAGGGTCTAGGGTCTAGGGTCTAGGGGTCTAGGGTCTAGGGTCTAGGGTCTAGGGTCTAGGGTCTAGGGTCTAGGGTCTAGGGTCTAGGGTCTAGGGTCTAGGGTCTAGGTCTAGGGTCTAGGGTCTAGGGTCTAGGGTCTAGGGTCTATGGGTCTAGGGTCTAAGGGTCTAGGGTCTAGGGTCTAGGGTCTAGGTCTAGGGTCTAGGGTCTAGGGTCTAGGGTCTAGGGTCTAGGGTCTAGGGTCTAGGGTCTAGGGTCTAGAGGTCTAGGGTCTAGGGTCTAGGGTCTAGGGTCTAGGGTCTAGGTCTAGGGTCTAGGGTCTAGGGTCTAAGGGTCTAGGGTCTAGGGTCTAGGGTCTAGGGTCTAGGGTCTAGGGTCTAGGGTCTAGGGTCTAGGGTCTAGGGTCTAGGCGTCTAGGGTCTAGGGTCTAGGGTCTAGGGTCTAGGGTCTAGGGTCTAGGGTCTTAGGGTCTAGGGTCTAGGGTCTAGGGTCTAGGGTCTAGGGTCTAGGGTCTAGGGGTCTAGGGTCTAGGGTCTAGGGTCTAGGGTCTAGGGTCTAGGGTCTAGGGTCTAGGGTCTAGGGTCTAGGGTCTAGGGTCTAGGCGGTCTAGGGTCTAGGGTCTAGGGTCTAGGGTCTAGGTCTAGGTCTAGGGTCTAGGGTCTAGGGTCTAGGGTCTAGGGTCTAGGGTCTAGGGTCTAGGGTCTAGGGTCTAGGGTCTTAGGGTCTAGGGTCTAGGGTCTAGGGTCTAGGTAGGTCTAGGGTTTAGGGTTAGGGTTTAGGGTTTAGGGTTTAGGGTTTAGGGTTTAGGGGTTTAGGGTTTAGGGTTTAGGGGTTTAGGGTTTAGGGATTAGGGTTTAGGGTTTAGGGTTTAGGGTTTAGGGTTTAGGGTTTAGGGTTTAGGGTGTAGGGTTTAGGGTCTTAGGAGGTGTAGGGTTTAGGGTCTAGGGTCTAGGGTCTTAGGGTCTAGGGTCTAGGGTCTAGGGTCTAGGGTCTAGGGTCTAGGGTCTAGGGTCTAGGGTCTAGGGTCTAGGGTCTAGGGTCTAGGGTCTAGGGTCTAGGGTCTAGGGTCTAGGGTCTAGGGTCTAGGGTCTAGGGTCTAGGGTCTAGGGTCTAGGGTCTAGGGTCTAGGGTCTAGGGTCTAGGGTCTAGGGTCTAGGGTCTAGGGTCTAGGGTCTAGGGTCTAGGGTCTAGGGTCTAGGGTCTAGGGTCTAGGGTCTAGGGTCTAGGGTCTAGGGTCTAGGGTCTAGGGTCTAGGGTCTAGGGTCTAGGGTCTTAGGGTCTAGGGTCTAGGGTCTAGGGTCTAGGGTCTAGGGTCTAGGGTCTAGGGTCTAGGGTCTAGGGTCTAGGGCTTAGGGTCTAGGGTCTAGGGTCTAGGGTCTAGGGTCTAGGGTCTAGGTCTAGGGTCTAGGGTCTAGGGTCTAGGGTTAGGGTCTAGGGTCTAGGGTCTAGGGTCTCTAGGGTCTAGGGTCTAGGGTCTAGGGTCTAGGGTCTAGGGTCTAGGGTCTAGGGTCTAGGGTCTAGGGTCTAGGGTCTAGGGTCTAGGGTCTAGGGTCTAGGGTCTAGGGTCTAGGGTCTAGGGTCTAGGGTCTAGGGTCTAGGGTCTAGGGTCTAGGGTCTAGGGTCTAGGGTCTAGGGTCTAGGGTCTAGGGTCTAGGGTCTAGGGTCTAGGGTCTAGGGGTCTAGGGTCTAGGGTCTAGGGTCTAGGGTCTAGGGTCTAGGGTCTAGGGTCTAGGGTCTAGGGTCTAGGGTCTAGGGTCTAGGGTCTAGGGTCTAGGGTCTAGGGTCTAGGGTCTAGGGTCTAGGGTCTAGGGTCTAGGGTCTAGGGTCTAGGGTCTAGGGTCTAGGGTCTAGGGTCTAGGGTCTAAGGGTCTAGGTCTAGGGTCTAGGGTCTAGGGTCTAGGGTCTAGGGTCTAGGGTCTAGGGTCTAGGGTCTAGGGTCTAGGGTCTAGGGTCTAGGGTCTAGGGTCTAGGGTCTAGGGTCTAGGGTCTAGGGTCTAGGGTCTAGGGTCTAGGGTCTAGGGTCTAGGGTCTAGGGGTCTAGGGTCTAGGTCTAGGGTCTAGGTCTAGGGTCTAGGGTCTAGGGTCTAGGGTCTAGGGTCTAGGGTCTAGGGTCTAGGTCTAGGGTCTAGGGTCTAGGGTCTAGGGTCTAGGGTCTAGGGTCTAGGGTCTAGGGTCTAGGGTCTAGGGTCTAGGGTCTAGGGTCTAGGGTCTAGGGTCTAGGTCTAGGGTCTAGGGTCTAGGGTCTAGGGTCTAGGGTCTAGGGTCTAGGGTCTGAGGGTCTAGGGTCTAGGGTCTAGGGTCTAGGGTCTAGGGTCTAGGGTCTAGGGTCTAGGGTCTAGGGTCTAGGGTCTAGGGTCTAGGGTCTAGGGTCTAGGGTCTAGGGTCTAGGGTCTAGGGTCTAGGGTCTAGGGTCTAGGGTCTAGGGTCTAGGGTCTAGGGTCTAGGGTCTAGGGTCTAGGGTCTAGGGTCTAGGGTCTAGGGTCTAGGGTCTAGGGTCTAGGGTCTAGGGTCTAGGGTCTAGGGCTAGGGTCTAGGGTCTAGGGTCTAGGGTCTAGGGTCTAGGGTCTAGGTCTAGGGTCTAGGGTCTAGGGTCTAGGTCTAGGGTCTAGGGTCTAGGGCTAGGGTCTAGGGTCTAGGGTCTAGGGTCTAGGGTCTAGGGTCTAGGGTCTAGGGTCTAGGGTCTAGGGTCTAGGGTCTAGGGTCTAGGGTCTAGGGTCTAGGGTCTAGGGTCTAGGGTCTAGGGGTCTAGGGTCTAGGGTCTAGGGGTCTAGGGTCTAGGGTCTAGGGTCTAGGGTCTAGGGTCTAGGGTCTAGGGTCTAGGGTCTAGGGTCTATGGTCTAGGGTCTAGGGTCTAGGGTCTAGGGTCTAGGGTCTAGGTCTAGGGTCTAGGGTCTAGGGTCTAGGGTCTAGGGGTCTAGGGTCTAGGGTCTAGGGTCGGGTCTAGGGTCTAGGGTCTAGGGTCTAGGGGTCTAGGTCTAGGGTCTAGGGTCTAGGGTCTAGGGTCTAGGGTCTAGGGTCTAGGGTCTAGGGTCTAGGGTCTAGGGGGTCTAGGGTCTAGGGTCTAGGGTCTAGGGTCTAGGGTCTAG